>QLSR01000600.1:0-36579 GCA_031780015.1 Citrullus colocynthis | reverse complement strand
AAAAAAAAAAAAAAAAAAAAAGAGAGAGAGAGAGATTAAGAAAATAAAGAAGAAAAAAAGGAAGAAGAAGAAGAAGAAGAAGAAAGAAAGAAAGAGCAAAGGATGATAACTATATTAAATATTGCTATTGCTTATCAAATTTTCTTAATTACATGACTCAATCATAGATCCAAACACATCCACGTTGCCCCTCAAACATAAATGTTAACCTACATAGTGAATGGGAGAGCTAGAAAGCTTGTTGAGGATAAGTAATCTATGACATACTACCTTGTGTCTTTGTAAGAGAGAATATTGAAACAGGAATGGACAATGTCGAGCCTGTCACACACTGACGTTGCATATAATATAAAGGAAGGTTTGAAAAGAAAGCAGGATCAAGATAATTGTTTGTTCTAGGCCTCGATGCTGATCCCTGAAACATTTAGACCACACAATTACAGAGAAAGTGAGTGATATGTCTGCGTCTACTATTGAATAAACAATGTACATTGGAGATGAAACTGCATGAACATTAAAAATATGGACCAGGAAAGAGAGAGAGAGAGAGCAGTGGATGGAGAAGATAACTTACCAAAACGTTAAGCGATGCACCATATAGAACATCAGAAGAGTTCCAAGACAAAGAACTTGGGACCATACTTGCAGCCAAAACTACCCACATATACAAAATAACTTCATTACCAGTTAAATTCAACAATTCAAATTGAAGCAGACAGCACGAAGATAACTTTAACACCTTAGTTAATATGTACTTGGAGAAAGAAATGGGTCATACTATTTCCAAGAGAGCGATTATTTCCAGTGAAAAGCATAGTAACAGGACATGACATTGATTCCCTGCATGATTCATTTGGCAAGTCTTCATATGGAAAAAAATCTGTTCGCACAGCACGAAAATGAGGAGCAGGCATTTGCAATATTGGAGGCCATTGTGGAGGACTTGGAATGGGGCAGCTCACTGCTTGTATCAAAGTTGAGTACTCTAACCCACAAACTTTCTCACATACACCATCTCCATTCTTATCAACACAAACACAACCACAATTGTTCTTCGGCTTATCCAATTCGTTGTTGACTATTTTTTGAAGTAGAACGAGTAATAAACAGAGGATGAACGGGAAGGAAATCAGACGAATATTTGTCCTCAAATTTCGTTTCTGAGTGAATAAAGAAGCAAAGTTTGACCATATTAGACAAATGAAATATCATTTCTTGTCCCTTCTAGAGTCAATAGTGCTTGACTGCAATGATTATAATATAATAGGTAGAAATACATGAGGAACTAGTGATGAAAGGATTGATCATTATTATAAAATATTTTGAGTCTGCCTACTATTACTTGGTCAAATAGAGAGAGAGAGAGAGAGAGAAATACATAACATTCAAAAAGTCCTATTGAAAATCACCAAAAAGAAAACAATACCTGAGCATTTATACCATTTCACAAGTCGATTTCAAAATGCAGACATGTCAAGGATAAAGAGAAAATGGAACAGAAGCTGTAAAGAGAAGGAAGGAGAAGACCTGGTAGGTTAAGTTTTTCCTTAGGAGAGCATTTGCTTGGGTCCAGAAGGTTGCGGCTTCAATTGGTGTATTCGCCATTGATATCGAAACCGGAAGATTTGAATTTCTAAAGAATGAAGAAGGAAAGTAGATGAATTGTAATTATCTTCCATGGACGATTGTTGGCCAAAAGGAAAAGCTCATCCGCCCACATTGCCCACTACCGCCACCAGCGGGAACGAAGGCGAAGATTTCCGTATGGAACTTCTTCACCGAAAACAAAAACCGAAATTCTTCCATTGAATCAACGAAATTCGGCCATATGAGCTCAAATTCAGCGACAAAGATTGGTATGTTCTTCTGTTCGAGCAGCCGAAGCCTTTTCCTTTACGTAACCGATAAGGAAAATTGTACTACAAGAATTTTCTCTCTTTTTCTCTCTTTTTTTTTTTTTTTTTTTCTTTTTGAAACTAAGAACTCCTCTTTGTTTTTCTTTATGATTGTTAATCAAATCATTTATTCTCCCTTTTCCTTCTTTTAATTTCTATTAAATATCTTCATATTTTATACTTTGACCTAAATTTTACGGGCATCTTACTCATATTTTGAAAAGAAAAATACAAGATATTTTATTTGTGTCACTAACTCGAATTTAAACTTCAATACTATACTATTCTCACATGTTGGAACTCTTTCTCCTTTACTCCATCACGCTTATTCGTTCACTTCCACTCATGCCCGTTATTCTAAAAAGAAGGAAAAATAAAAAAATGTTGACAAGTATTTTGTGATGTATACAAAATATTATAGTTAAATTGTAAATTTGGTTAGTATAGTTGAGAAAAAGTTGAAATTTATTTTCTATAATTTATAATTAAATTTTAGCCCTTTAGTTTGCCTAGGGGCTATTTATATATGAAACTATAACAAATTAAATTCTAAGGGCCTATTTATATATGAAACTATAACAAATTAAATTCTAAATTTCAGCACTATAAAACTGAAAATTTAACTCTTTTTTTCAAGCCATAATTTGTAATTTGGATTACTTCACAAGTCAAACCTTTGAAAGTATTACATCGACCTTAAAAAACAAGTCAAAGACAATGATTAATTCCAAAAAAATCAAATTAAATTTTTTAAAAAATAGGATATAAATATAACAAAGCATGCCAATAAATATTTCATTTATATCAATACTAATAGACTGAACTAAAAGCATTATATCAATATACTATTCAACACATATACCATTAAAGATCATAAAAGTCAATAGTTGAATACCTAAGTTATAATAAATAAATAAATAAATAAATAAGAGTAGTTCATCACACAATAACAATTTAATGCATAAATGCCTCCCAACAGTCAATATTAAATCAGTAAAACATTTCATTGGTCAACTTCAACATAATCTAGTTATTTGTAAATTTGTAACATAGTAATTTAAAGGCTAAATTATGCAAAATCTCCTAAAACAATGTTTTACGTAAAAAATACTTTTTAACCTTCAAAAATTTAAAAATACTCTTAAACTTTCTATAAAAAGTTCAAAAATATTCTTACCATTAGTGTTTTGTTTCAAAAATACTCCTAAACTTTAAAAAAAAAAATTAAAATACCGTTATTGTTAGTATATGAACACAAACTATTGATACTCGTTAAAAAAACATCCTTGAACTTTCAAAAATTCCATTAATACTTGTAGCCTTGCAAAAATATGTTCCTATCATTCGTAGCCTTGCAAAAATATGTTCTTATCATTAGTATATGGATTTTTTTAAGTTTTTTTTATTTAAAAATGAATCAATTTTAAAAACAAATTATATAGATATCCTTTTTTTCTATATATATATGTATAGAATCTCTCATTTTTCTCCCACTTTCTAACAACAAAATATAAACCAAACCTTCAAGCTAAAGTATAAAATCTCACAAGATTAAAAATTCAAAATCTTATCTTAAAGCTTACCAAAACGATAAATAGCTAAATACAAAAAGGATGTATTTGGTTATTAACATAGACTCAACTACTAATGTACAACCTCGTTAAAATACATAAAATCTAATGTCCAATCGGTACCTTCATTATTCTCTTTATTTTTATTATAACTATATACCTTAATTGAAGGAGACATGTTTTTTAATGAGATAAATAAAAGTCAAAGTAATTAACGAGAAGAAGAGTAAGAGGGGAGAAAAAATAAACAAAACATAGAAGTGTTAGGCTATATATATTGAAGTAAGAGAGAGAGGAAACCAAGGAGGGAAGTAATGGGATGTAGATAAATGTTTTTTTTTTCTTTTTTTCTTTTAAGGTAAAGATACTGATGCAACTTTTTGAAAGGTTTAAAGGTATTTTTGCAATAAAGTATTTGTTCAAAGGGTACTTTTGAACTTTTCTTTTTGTAAGATTGAAGGTATTTTTAAAACTTTTGAAAGTTCAAGAAAATATTTTTTAAATAAAATTTTAATGGTCTTCATCCAAAACTTACAAAAAAGATATTGTCGAACTTTTTCTTTTAAAGTTAAAAAGTATTTTTGAAACAAAAGGCAAAGTTGAAAGACATTTTTTATAATTTAGTTTAATTTAAATAAGAGGACGACTTCTGGAAAAAGAATATATAAAATCTGCTTAGTAGTGATGGTGGAACAGTAAACATTTCAAAGAGAGAAGATTAAAAAGAATCAAGTTTCAATTAACTTGATTCCTCAGGTATATTTAGATATACACACTTTGAATATATGCTACTTCCATTTTCAACTTTTTCACTCTATAGATAAAAATCAAAGAGAATTTCTGAATCAGAATCATAAGTAAGATAAGTGGAATCCAGGGAAGAAGGGCGGAAAGTTATGGTTCTAGTAAGAATATGCTCAAGTATTAACCAACATGTTCCATGGATATGGCTAATGTTTTTGTAGTTTCCATGGCAAACAACTTTAATCAGGTGTAAAAAGCAATAAACATTTGCAAATTCAGATAATAATAATATCCTGAGACCAACATAATTAAGGTGTCCATTGAACATGATAATCACAATCAGATACAGTATAAACAACCTGCAATAGAACAGAGTACACTTAAATAATGTGTAACTGCAGCACAAAAAACTTGGGAGGGAAACAACAGAAAACAAGAAAGAAAAAACTTAAAACCTATGATGTACATGCACTCAAACAACCAAGATGAAAGGATAATCAAATAAGACCATATTGGCCTCAGCAGCCCCCCCTTGAGAAGAAGATGGACCCAGTCACTGAATAGGTGATGGCTGATCACAAATGTATGAATCAAAAAAGCCTTCAGATGAAATTTCACCCCTCAATAGTTGTTGACATCTGAAAACCCAAATTTACCTTCTCCAGTCTGCTTGGATTACCTTTCCTACATAAAATATCAAAAGATGTGGTGTTTCAGCAGGGTGCAAAGACAGATTGTTTTGGATTCTTAATGTCCTTTTCAAATTGATGCCAAGGATTAATGCTGGGAGGGAATTACACATCCATATTCATGTTAAAGCTTTAATATATAGATTCACAAGATGATGAGTATTTGTTCAGCGTGAATGACAAAAGTTGTATGATTAGGAACAGTTAATTCATCTCTAACCAAAGGTAGGATCAAAATTTGGGTACACACTCACTCACAAAGATCATGATGGACATGCTGTCAGGCTAGTTAAAATGGTTATAAGAAGAAGTAATATTTATACTGAATAGAATGCTTACCATTTCCATCTCTTGATCCCAGAAGTGCCTTGTCATTTTTGTTTCCTCCTTTGCCACCTGCTTGAACGAGTCTTTGTGTTCGTGGAGACTGTGAGCTAATTTTAGCATTAGTGGGTGACGGTAAAGAATGACGTCGGTTGAGGTTGTTATTTTTTTCACTATCCTGTCCAAATCTTGGAGATCCTTGTGCTCTCAGTTTTGCCTTAGCAGATTCAGTTGCTGCCATGTAGCTAGGTAAGGTTGGACTGTGCTGCAGCCCATTCTCCACTCGATCTTGCTTGGCTGGAGTAGAGGATTTCCTGCCAGATTTCGGATTCTCGTTGTTAGTATGATCTTCCTTGTGGTTGGATTCCCCATTTGGTAATGGGTTGATTTCATCTTTAGTGTAGCTCTCTGTCAAAGGCTGAGTCTCCGCAGCAGCCTCATCTCCAGCAATGCTTTTATCCTTGTCACTGCTCTCAATCAAAGGTTGTGAATCTACAACTGGATCACTGATAGGTACATTAACTATCTCTTTAGTTGGTAACGGCTCAGGAGTTGTTTCCAAATCCGGCTGGAGGGGATTTGTTGAGATTGCCTCTTTTTTCATCTTCTCAGAAGAATTACTAGTACCTCTCGCCAAAACGTCACGGCTTAGACCATTAGAAGCCTTCTCCAAACTTTCCTTGGGCTTCTCAGCATCAACTTCTGTTTGGGCAGGATTCTCAAGGACGGGGTTATGGACCTTTCTCAGACTACGCTTGACCTTTTCGAGCTCCATCTGGGGATTCTCTTGAACCTGCTCGGCGGCTGAATGACTAGAGACTTTCCTAAAATTCCGTTTGGGTTTCTCAAATTCTGTAGATGATTGGACAGCAGCACTGTCATTGTTTGCAGTAGGAACTCTCCTTGTGCGCTTTGATCTCACGGTATGTGCCTCTCCAGTTTGACCAGTGCTCAGCCTTCTTTGAGATTTAGACTCGGGAGCTTTTTTTACTTGGGGAATTGGTTTCCAAAACCTAGAATTTGACCAGCGTTCTAACCATTTCAAGACTGAATTTTCAGCTTCAGTATCAAAATAGAGTTGCATAGGTTTTGAAGTTGTAGACGAAGCAAGCTACAAGAAAAAAGCACGAATAGAATCATATGAAGTACAGACTAAGATAAGAAAAAGTGGCAATTGTAAATCTTTCATGAAAAAAATAGAAGGAAAAACATGCCAACAAGCTTCAGAAGCTCCTCCCAAGCTCAATAGTTAATGGGCATTGGAAAGGGACTGAGTATGTTCTTCAACATTTGCCATAAATTTTACAATCATTCTCTACACTGGAAAGTGTTTTCTGATTAACAGTCTACATGAACTACGTAAACTGAAAAGAATGAACATATAAAAAGTAAGGCTTTAAGACAGTAGACTCATGGGCCTCAGAGAGAAGGTAAAAGTATATCAAATCATGCAATTCTCACATTCTAATGACCAATCATAATGGTCATTGTAAGAGAAGTAGTACTTGACAAAGGGTACTAGGAATATCCTTCCTTTGGCCTCAGAAGAGTTCTACTCGATGCTGTTTAAGTGACTAAGTAGAACAATGTCCGGAGAGTCATGTAATGGTAAACATACCTTGATAGTGAAAGCATTTGCAGAAAGCTTTGCCATTCGTGTAGAAAGACTTACGCCAGCAGGATCTGCTAGTGGTTGATCCTGATGTTGGAAAAAATTGAAAATGATTTAGAGTATGGTAGATTTGTCAACTACTTTTCTACGTAACAATTCTGACAACACTCACAAGAGAATTACAAGGCTTCTGCCTATCTGTGTATGAATGAGCTCACTTCAAATATCCAAACAATTGTTTGTTCTACAGTCACTAGGGAAGTTTCTTTCCCGTAAATAAAGTCCATATACATAGCTAGGAAACATGTACAGTGCATCAAAAATATGGGATTAAGATGATTGTTAACACAATGTGACATCTAAACAACAATGTGCTGGATAAAGGTGTATGTTCAAAAACAACATGAGAATCTGAGAAACCATGTTCATTACAAAGGAATTGGAGGAAATAGGAAACCAGAAGAGATTGCAAAGGCCATATGAAATAATTATGTTGAACTGTACACAAAATGAATGTTGGTTACAATTACAATGTGCTTTTCTGAATTACCTGTATCTGC
Source organism: Citrullus colocynthis (assembly GCA_031780015.1). Taxonomy (NCBI): domain Eukaryota; kingdom Viridiplantae; phylum Streptophyta; class Magnoliopsida; order Cucurbitales; family Cucurbitaceae; genus Citrullus; species Citrullus colocynthis. The sequence goes on along the minus strand of QLSR01000600.1, from coordinate 29,184 downwards.
ACTAATCTACATTTGTTCTGCACTTCAAGCCCTACATCAGAAAGCCTCACTCTTCTTCCCCGAGCAATAGCCTGGAACTTAACAATTCCAAGCATACAACATAGAGTAGCAACAGCCTGTCTCCTTACCAAATGACCACGAATAAGCGCCTGCAACCTAATAATACCTTTGAGGGCCCGGAATGCTCGGCGAGCCTTCAATCAAAATTCATGTCAGTAAAATTTCTCAATGTTGCCAAACGGATGAAAATAGACAAAACATATTAAGTGATACACCATGCAAGTATAACAACTAAGCCTCTTGCCTCTGTCAGTAAGAGAGAAATATTATTTCATCAAGTCCCAATAATCACAACTTTGAAGGGGACAAGAGTCCAGCTTCAAAAGATGATTACGAGTCAAAAGTGAAAAGGTGGGCTAAATGGAGCAAATAGTATTGACACGCTTCAAGGTTACAAAATAACACCTAAAGGCAGCTTGAACCATAGTTTACAGTGTCCTTTGGACTTACCAAATAACCCCTAAAAGCAGCTTGAGCCTTAGTTGCAGCCTCCTCTTCACGGATTCTCTCAGGATCAGATGGTGCATCTTGGCAGGTAGGTCCTTCAATTTCTGCATCTTGATTTCCTGGAATTGATACTGATCTTTCATGCAACACATTAGCTGCTTCATTGTTAGTAATTTTTGGCACCCCTTCATTTGTATCTATGGTATTTGGGGTTGGATGTGAAGCTACAGGATGACTAATAACAGTAGTATTTTCTGATGCGTTGGCAGAAACCAATACTTCTTTCTCATTTCCATTTCTCTACACAGTATCAGAGAGAGAAGCATTAAACATTTGATACTCCAGTTTAACATACTTTAAAAAAGACATCATTAACAAAAGTACATAGATAAAAAAATGAAAGTTCAACTCATGGACTTAAAGTCAGCAAATAGCTAAAAGTTATGATTTCACTTCTAATTTTCCAACGATCGCGCACATATTTGCATAACGCTATACGTGGACATGTTTGACGTTTCTACAAGTTCACTTTTCATAAAACGAGGAAAATATTATATGAATACTTTACAATTGAGAACAAATACAACCAGATGGATTCAACTCAAGTGAATATTGAGGAACATTAAAAGAAAATTGGCAGTTAGATTCCTATGGGAAACATTTGTACAACAATAAAATCAAAATCACCTCTCTGCTCTTAGAAAGATTAGATTTGGAAGACTTCTTCCCAAACAAGATGGTCTTGATCCATTTCCCTGGCGACTTCCCCATTGCTGATACGTTAAGCTCTGCAAAGATAGAATCTTAGCGAACATCAAAACTTCATGTCATTTAATTTGAATAAGAAAACTTCAACTACTCACTCCAACTTCACAACATCACCAAACTAAACATAACATTGGTAGGTACTACAGTTGATGTACAGTAGACATTCTACTAGATCATCCCTTAAACTAACATTCTCATTTCCATGAGCTACCAAATTTAAAGTAGCACAAGTTATTCAATCTTCTCACATTCCTAGTCAATGATCTCAGTTCACTTCACTGGCCCAGAAAGAAATATCATAATGACTTCAAGCATTTCCAAACAACAGATCGAAGCATCCAAATCCAAAGTATCAGCGGGTCCAAATGCTCCAAGGACCCATCACAGGACTCAAAAACAAAACGAGTTGTCGGGAAAAGACCAAGAGAAGGGAAAAAAAAAAAATCAAAACTCCACAAATCACAATCACAAATGAGAGCATATCAAACAAAATCCAATTCACATAGATCATGACTAACGGAGAAACAACAAACCCAAAAGGCAACATCCTAAGAAACCCAAGAATCTAAGAAACCCTACCAACAAAATCAAAAGTTTCAATATCCAAGAAAGCATCAGATCTGAAACTTACCCACCTCACTCAATGTGCCCACTTCAACAAAAACCCCTATTATTCTACCATTGCTGAAAAGAAAACAAAACCCCAGAGAAACAAGATCATCTTACCCTGCAAACCAAACTTGCAGCCTGCTAGCTGGAAAAAACAGAGAGAGATCTACCCAGTAGCCAAGAAAGTTAAAAAAATAATAATAATAAATAAATAAAAAGAATAAAAAAAAAATTTAAATACAAAAGGGAAGAACAAGAAAGGAAAGAAAGCGCGAGAATGAGAAATGGGAAAGAGAAAATGGAGCTTACAAACTAGGAAAAACGTGAACTTGAAAGCTCCATCAATTTAATTTTTCTCATTTTTCCCCTTTTTCTTTAGCTGCTCTGGATTAGCTTCTTTACTCTGCTCGCTCACTGACATTGGTGAGTTCAAAAAATAATAATAATAAATAAATAACAATTTTACCGGAAAAAACTCCTGATAAAAAGAAAGCAAAATTAAAAAATAACAAAACCGCTACGGTGCGGTATTATAAAGCATAATACAGTGAGGGTATTTTTTTGAACCGTTGGATTGGAATAATTCAAGAGTCGTTATGATCGGACGGTGAAAATAAATGGAAAAACAGTTGGGGCTTATTAAATAAAGGAAGGTGTGGTGAGTGGTCCCCGGGGCAGTTACTTCGGAACCAAGTGTAGGAAGGGCTTCTTTATTCGGAAGCATGGGATGAAATTACGGATTTAGCCCTTGGAGCGGTGGTTTGAAATGACGCGCGGGGAGAAGCGCGTGGGGAAAGGAGAGAGTAGGTGACGGTAGTGAAGGTCACAGACATCGTACCCACGACGCGCGTGAGAGTGGCGGGAGGATGTCGGGTTGTGCACGTGGAAGTTGGAGAGGCTTTGCATGCGGGTCACGCTGGAAGGAACTCGTACGGTCATTTGAATATTGCTCAATTATATTAATTTCGATGATTTTAAATTACTTTATGATGATTAGACTTTAGAGTGGGACGTCACATTCACTTATAAAATAGATTTCTTTTGTATTGTTTAATATACTTCAATATATCTCATTCATTAAATATCCTTCAATGGTTTGGAATGAGAGTTTAAATTTTGGGAAGTTTTAGCTAACCTATTAGTTAGTTTTCACTCATCCATCTTTGTAAAGGTAAGTTGATTATTCTATACAATACACAAAACAAAAATTTATATAGCTGTTTTAAAATTTGTGATAATACATATTTTATGTCACATGAACTATTGCAATAGAATTTGTAACTTAAAAATTAACATAAAACCTCCTTGTATAATACATATTTTAGACTTAACCCCAACAACCCTTAAATAACTAAAGTAGAAAACTTAGGAGCGTATTGCAAATAGATAATAAATGCATTTTTAATGTGTTTCATCTCATTATACCCAATTTTTAAAAGAAAAATAAATTTTTTTAAAAACAATATTTTCTTATATTGAGATTTAAAAGCAAAAATCAATGTAGTTTGCTATTTATGGGGTCAAGATTCTATATATATCATAAAAGATTGAATGTTAGTTGGCAAACACACCAAAAACAATCCCAAATAACCTAATTCGGCATTGATGTGGTGTTGGTTGCAACTCAATAATACAAATAAGAGAAAGAAAAGTAACAAAACTATATTGAATAGCTAGTGAGAGATTCCTTATTTATAAATTATATTGAATAGCTAGTGACTATTTTTCCATTGCATGGGGTACTTTTGTGAAGTATTTTGTAAATTACCCAGATGAAAAGAGTGTTATTATTGGTTGAATGAATGATTGTAAAGGTATAACTCTTAAAGAATGTTTGAGACAACAAAAGATTAGTGAATATAAAGTATTTGTATTGAAAGGAGTTGTTGATGAAAACCAATGTTTTATATCGAAGTAAATTGAACAAATTCTAGTCCAGCTAGCTACCACATTGGTTGGTTGGTTGACTAAATAAAGTTGGGTTTAGAATCATGTTTGTTGACCGAATATTCACGTGTGACATTTTGAAAATGTCTTTTTTTTAATTTAATTTATATTTGGATTCATGTGTTAATTAATAATGTGAAAAATACAAACTAAATACCAACCTAAATTGAAAAGTATATGGGTAGATTTTTTGTCACTTACCGTTGACGATAGTTTCGATTTAATTTACGTGGTTTTAAAAGTTTAAGTTTAGTTGTTATCATTTTGGATCTTATTGTAATTTAGTCTCTCCTATTTTAAAAGTGTCACTTAATGGTAATAAGTTAAACTTCAATAAATCATCTCTTTAACTACATATAATTAAGACATTTATTTTCTTTTGTATCAATTAGTTGGTACTTTTTATTTAGCAAAATTGTGTTAGGTAGTCTTAGGGAAAATAGAAGAATCTTCTTCATTGTGAGCGGATATTATATGAAATTCCTAGAAATTTGTAAAATTAAGAACCCTTTGATGAACTCCTAATATCAAATTCCAAAACCTTCAAGTCAATTGATGTCAATGCAAATAATCAGAATTTGATTAACTCTTGATCGATGACCAAGAGATAAGAAGAACTAGTTCCTTACTCCAAGTCGAACACTCCACAAGCGAGATAATAGACTTAATTGAATGTTCTTGGCCTGAAACCATGATTCAAGAATTGCAAAAAGAAAAAAAAAAATGGTGATGAGGCTCTGTCATTTCTACTTAAGAATTTTCATTCAAGAAAATTCTAAACCTAAGACATCAAAAAATTATCCTCAACAACCTAATTGTCAGACTTTAAATAGCTAGTCTCTCAATAAAAGAAACCCTAATACAACATACTTCATAAGAAACATCAAAACAACCCTAGTTGAAGTACCATAAAAATAATTACATCAAAATTATTAAATAAATATAACTAATAATTTGACGTTGGTTCATACGAGGATAAATAGTATGCTTTATAAACAATTTGTGAGATTTAATCGTAATATGAAGTCACTAAATTGAAACTATACTAAAACACAGATCAGATAAGATTAGTAATTTAAATTATTTAATCCTGAAATGCTTTTAATAAAATTAGTAATTTAATCATAAAATATTTTTAAAAAAGAACATTTAAAATATAAGTTTAACATTCTTTTGGTTGGAAAAAAGAAATAAAAAAATAATAATAAAAAAGTGAGAAGTAAAAGAACCGTTAAGGAGTGGAGTGCAGAAGGAGAACGTGGATTGTCAGTTCGTGTCGGCCAACGTAAGCAGCCACCTCTATCCTATCCACCACTCCTTTTGGGCCAACTTCTTCAAGGCCCACTGGGCCCATAACCTCATCGTGTGCTTCTCACGTGATTTATTTATTATTTTCCAAAAATAACCAAACCAAGAAATATCCACATATATTATTAAAATTTTAGTCATCCTATTAAATATTAATTAGAACTTTGAACCAATAATCTTATTACTTTAAACTCTAAAAATTTTGTAAGTGTATCAATTTATACTCTCACCTAGATTTTGAATTTGTTCAAAAAATATTGCGTGGAACTATTATAATTTGTAATGATTAAACTCTTAAATTATTAAAAACAAATTAATTTAAAGATATTACATTTGAAAATTATCCATGCGTCAGTTCTCACACGTGTAGACTTCTTCAAATGTCAATTAGAATTGATGCAATGAAGTCTCAAATAAGTTGTTAAATTGATACACTTCTGAAAGTTTAGGAGCTTATTTGATATAATTATAAGTCTACACAAGATGTTCTTTTTTTTTTTTTAACCGAATATGGTGAACAGTGTAAATTGATATACTAATTCGTTTAGGAGAAAGAGATGGGTTCTCTGCCCTTGTGGAATTCAAGCGAAGGTCACGATAAGATGAGCCTTTTATCACCACAATAGGTGTTAAGTGGAGTGCAGTGATGTATGCAACAGAGGCATCCTAACAAACCGGTAGACTTGAACCTTGTTCCTACATGACCAGATCAATTCGATTAGGCACTCGCCATCTATTTTCATTGTTCAATTCTTTTACAACACGAAAAAACCATTGTTCAACTGTCCTTCTCTCTTTGAAACAATGGGAACTTTTGGTTATGTAGATGCTTGAAACAATTTAGTCTTCTCCATATTACTATATCTCTAGAGTCAATAATTTTATATAAGGAACTACTGAACTCAATCACTTGTTGTTGTTACTCTTTCGTATTTTGTTGAGGTCTATCCTGTGGAGGTACCCAAATTGGATCAGTGATCGATTTCTAGGTTTCGTCATGAACTTAATTGGTTACTTCCAATTACGTGAATGTTCTAGTGTGTTGTAGGCTCTTATCCAAGACTTGTATCATTTGATGATGCTATGTGAATCGCTAGAAACATGTGAAGTGTATGGCTAACCCGATAACGAAAGTTTCGTAAGGGAACTGGAGCAAGCTACCATGAGACTTAACACAATCTTTAAAGTTCAAAAGTATAAATTGAATTTTTGTAAGGTTAAAAATAACATTTAATCCCTAAACTTTCGTAAAAGTAACAATTTTGTCCTTAAATTTTGGTTTGTAACAATTTAGTCTTTGAAACTTCCAATTTTGTAACAATTTAGTCATTGTACTATAAATTTTCTAACAATCTATTTCCTGTTGTAGAAATTAGCGTTAAGACTTAATGATATTTCTTGCGTAAATAATTCGACAAACTAATTAGAGACTCAATTTTTTATGATATATAAGATCCACGTCATAAAATAATAAAAATTGACATCTAATTTTGATCATTTTGTTTACATTAAGGACTAAATTGTGACAAATTTGAAAATACAAAGCTAAATTGTTACACATTAAAGTTTAAGAATCAAATTGTTATAAAATTGAAAGTACAAAGACTAAATCGTTATATATAAAAATTCATAGACTAAATTTCTACTTTGATAAAAGTCTAGCAACCAAAAGCATTTTTTATTTTTTATTTTTTATTATTTTTTTAATAATAAGTGCTCATTTCATTGTCAATAGCCAATAGAGCAACCAAACTTTAATTAAGAAGTGGAAAGTAAAACAAACAAACAAATTAAGTTAAGCTGTCGAAATGCAACACCGACACTTCGAATTCTACTTTATAACATCTTCCTCGGAAATCTCGAAACACAACAAACAAGTAATTTTTCATTTTACGATTCACAAAACATATGCTTCCAATGAAAAAATGTAAATTGAAATAAAGTTGGTTGAAATGTCATTGTCCTAAGTCCAAACCATATAGATTTCAGCTGTATTATTAATTTGTATGAGACAACACAACCAAACCCATGGAGATGCTATCGATCCGACATATTACTTTAGTGTTCGCAACTTTTCCTTTATTGGTGTAAATTCGAGCATAGTTCAATAGATGCAACTTCAATAATCAACTTTGTTGATGTTCGGATTTTGTTCGCATTCGTTTTTGTTGTGAGCCCTCTTGGACTTGATCCCTAACTAGTTTCTCCTAGTCAAGTATCGCTTTTCGAATTGACCTAAGTAAGAGATCCTCACGTCGGATGTGGTGCTAAACCTACCACACTTCGATCCTTACATTAGTACATGAAGTGTATAGTTAAACTAAGCACATAAGAAGTAAAGTCAGATTTGTACATTACCCTCCCCTTGGAGTCATTAAATGAGACTATTTATAATACCCTTTCTTTGATAATCTATTGTGGTTAGACGTAACTCTAACGATATGTTATGGTTGTTTTTGGTGCTCAAGGCTATAGGGTACCAAATCGAGCGCAACAATATTATTTTCTGATTAGTATATATTTACTAGTTCGGCTAATTCGCCCAAACCCCGCGCTCTAATCTTTTCCTATTGGAATATACATTCCTTTGTGCCTCCTCCAAAATCAATTGAGCTTGGGCTCTCTTTCGGCTTTACCCTTGGATAGCCTTCAACAAATTTAAAGATAGATTGTTTCCCTTCTTCGTCCCACAATTCTTTAATAAACCCAAACCCAAACGAAGAAAAAAGAAAATCTCTCATTTATGGCCTTATTATTATTATTATTATTATTATTTATTTAATTCTATGTTTTAAATCAACTTTAAATTGTCAATATATTCATTTTTTCCCTTATTGATCTATATGCACTGATTAATTTACCAGAAGCTTTAGGGTAGTGGTTTAATTTTATTATATTGTCCACATTGTCTAATTTCTTAAGCAAGTGGACAAATCAACATACCTTTAACCTTCAATTTTAATGAAAGCAAGTTTTGTTGTTGAGGATGTAAATTCAAACCTCACAAGTGTTACTACATTTAAAAATAGACAAGTTATGTCAAATAGTTGAATTTTTTGAAATGTTACATTTAGTCATTGGGAGCCATTAGGAAGGTGAGGAAGGAATCTTAAACTATGAGAACTATATATTCTATTTAGGTCAACATATACATTTATTTTTTATTTTAATTCATCGACGTTGAAAAAGAGGAATATAAAAGCTAAAATTAACTTATCGGAATTTTATAAAAACAATCTAATTAAATACCGCCAAAGTGAGTTTAGTTCAATTGTAATTGATATGACTTTCCTTCCTAGAGATTAAAGATTTGATCTCCATCCCCTAATTGTTGAACTAAAAAACAACTTAATCAAATACCAAATTATGATGTCACTTGATTGTTTATATCAAGATACCTGCTACATTGCTTGATATTGTTATAAGATGGGTATAATTGAATAATGATAAAATTACATTAAAACTTTGGTTATATATTTTCTACTCATTGTGAATTTTGAGAGAAAAAAAAAAAATACAAACATAAAATTCCAACACGTATCTTCTCAGAATTAGACCGTTGCATCAATAAAAATAAAATAGAATCTTAGTATATATGTTCATGCTTATTCTAAATACATTCGTAGACTTCTATGACTTTGTGATACATAATCTTATTATTAATGAGCAATAATTTATTTTAAAAAGTATCTAACTTTTTAATTTCTTTTAATACATCAAGGATAGAATTAAAAAGTGAGGACTGTGAAGATGAATTTACATTTACAAAGACTTTCAGAATTACAATTAAGAATTGCTTCCAATTCCAACCACCTCTAATAATCTATCAACAAATTCTGACAAATGTTAAATCAAAATTACTAAACATTAACAAAATGTATGACTTCTACTGCCTAATCTAATCCCCTATTAATCAAAAACTTAATTTCACTTTAAGCCACGTTTATTAATTTACACTTTTGTATTACCAAAAAAAATAAAAAGAAGAAAAATCCCCAAAATCCAACAGAAACCCAATTAATTGGTAAGATCAATATGATCACCTGGAGAAGCCGATGCACTCTTCGAACTCGAAAATGGCAACGAACTCGCCGGAACAAACACCATATTCCCCGTCGGTGGTGAACTACTCGTCGTCGTCGATGTCGTAATATTGTTTAAAAAGCTCGTCCCACATCCATTTCCTTTATTTGTTGTCGTCGCCGCCATCAACTGAAACAACGATTGTTCACCTCTCGCCGACGTTGACTTGGTGGGGCCAGCACTAGCACCCCCGGTGCCGATGATCGACGTAAGAGCAGCGGCAAGAGCAGATTGGAAGCTCGGATCTGCCGTGATGGCCTTCGTAGCGGCTGCAATGGTGTCGGGTAAAGGCGGTTGTTGATGTGGCAGTGACGTAGCGGGGTTTCGTTGTTGGATGTAATTTTGATAGATATTATTGGTAGTTGTAGTAGTAGTTTGGTGGTTATTTCTGTTGTAACTAAGAAGGCCGTTATTCCACGACAACACATTGTTTCTAGAAGATCCGAAATCAAGTTGGCTAGTAAAAGGGTAACGAGAATTAGGAAAACTTGATGTGAATTTACCAAAATGGGTCGAGCAATTTGGGGAAGAGGAAGAAGGATTTGAAGTGAGGTCCAAAGTGATTGTGGGGTGAGTTGGGGAAGTGGATGAAATGATTGAAGAATTATTAGGTAAGTAAAAATTTGGTTTAGAATTATTTGTGTAAAAGTTTAAGCCCTGGAGATTATTTGTATTAGTAGAGGAGGAGGAGGCCGCGGTGGAGGTGGAGGAGCCGGAGAGGAGCATGGAGGCAGCGGCCGAGGTGGTGGAGGCCATGGCGTTGGCAGAGGCGGGTAATGGGTGGTTGTGATTACCTTCATAGGTGGTGATTAAGATCGACATGTCGTCAGCACATCTTTGGACTTGTTTTCGAACTGGACATGTCGGTGAGCCCGTGCAACGATAATATGCTCGTGGACATGGGTTTCCTTTTGCTATCTTTTGCCCGTATTTCCTCCATTGGCAGCCATCGTTCATCTGCATCATTTTTTACAATTTTAACATCACTCCCAACCATTCGATACTTCACTAAAATCATGTACACGTGAAATGAAGCTTTGGACCCTTTATAGAATTAAATATAATGGATTATAAAGACTAAATTAAAACTTTATCTTACCTTTCAATTTCATGTCAAATGATTTAACGAAAAGTGTGATAATATTATAAGTTTTAAAGCTTTCAAGTTCAACTTTGTGTCTTGGAAGTGGTCTAAAGGCTAAAGCAATTTTTCTCTACTCTAGTGTACATAGCTTCAACTTATCCATTCTTGACTTATTTAGAACATTTTATTTTATTTTTTTTTGAAAAAAAAAAATCACCCATATAATAGAGACAAAGTTGAACATTTAAAGTTTTGTTAGACATAAGATTCAATTTTAATTTATATCAAGCAATGCTAAAGTGCATCATGTAGGCTAGATTGATTTTTTTGCCATGTGATCGAGTATTATAGTTTGACGATTTAGTTGGATTGAATGCAAAATTGGATGAAATTAGTATGAATTAAGGGCTAAATTTATAATTTAACCAAAATTAAAAAAAAAGTTAAATATAGCAAAAGTAAAGGAACCAAACATGTTATTTAACAATAATAATAATATTACTAACCGTAGCGGTTTCGCATCGGGCTTTAACGCAAACCCTAGCACGTTTGGGTGGATTTTGCGGCGTAACATCATCTTCAACACTTCTAATCGTCTTTGCCCCTTTAGTCGACGACCAATTCGTCTCTCCAGCTTCCTCCCTCATCTCATGATCAAAACTTTTCGGAGAATCAACATCTTTAACGGCAACCGTCATTGATTCTTCATGTTTGAATTTGCAATTCAAACCAAGAGATAATGCCTCTTTAACGGCAGCTTCTTCGTCGTTGCCACCAATAATAATATTCACAGAGTTCTTTTCATCCGCTGTTTTTTTCTTCTCCGCCACTGGAAATCTCCCCAGCGTCAGTGAAACCAGCTCGATTTGGTCGTCGTCGTGTTGTTGTTCCTTGTTCGACATGTCGTCTTGATTTGGAAATTTCTTCGATTCTTGTCCGACAATCCCTAGGAATTGCATTTTTAGGGCTTCGTAATCCTTCATGATTTGGTTTAAACTCTTTTTAAGTCTTTGGTTTTCTTCTCTCACTTCTCCCATTTCTACTCGAGCAGATTCCAGTTGCTTTTCCTGTTCAATGAGATAAATTTGACAAATTCAATACTTTTTTTAATATAATTTACAAAATTTTATGTGTTCACATCCATTGAATTCAGAAAATTTTTGTTTGGCAAACTGCCCGAAAAATGGTTTTTAGAATATGCGATCTAAAAAAGTGCAAATTTTGAATGAAAAAAAACATTTTCGTACTTTTATAATAATTAGATTTTAAATTTTAAATTGCAGAATTATATTAAATAAAAATACAAACATTTAAAAATATAGTATGCCATATTATAAATTCTTTTTTTTTTTTTTAATTAAAATGTGTATTGTATAATGCATTATAAATTATATAATCTTATAATTAATAATCGTACAAGAACTTTAAACATAAAATCTATTTATAAATAAATTAATAATAGTTTACTGTCAACTATTATTTACTCAGTGAATTATTATAAATAAAGTATTAAACACATTTTAAATAATTATTTAAATTCAAATCTAATTTTTGAAGGTAACATATACCATGCTCTGTGGTCTCTAAATTTTAAATGTTAATCTTTGACAAATTTTAAATTTAAGAGTTAGATTTTTCTTTTTCAATGAATCCTTATAAATAACTGTATTATAGAGTATTTATAAGATTTAATCCAACGATGTCCACTATGTAAGAGGTTTTATCAAAGCGATCAAATTCTAAATTTTAAGATTAAATTTGTAATTAAACTTGTAAATATTTGTTAAACTAAACGGGAAATTATGGTTGATGGTCTTTAATTTTGTCAATTACCTAGCTCAAGTAATTGGCCTGGAGACTTTAATGTTAATGTTAATTGTAAACTAGAAGGAATGGAATCTTATACCACGTGATTAATTAAATGGGTAGATTCCCAGAACTCGAAACTTCAAAATTATATTATCTTTTTTTATTATTATTTTTTTAAAAAAAATCTCAAAGTCTGATATAAATATTAACTATCATAAGGTGGTGATTGTTGTAAGGTTACTTAGGGGCGGGTGAGACTTTTTTGTATAATAAACAAAAATTTACTATCTTTAATCTTATATGTATATTTGACCACTTTAATTCCAAAAAATAAAAATAAAGGGGAAATATTATAGAGGAAAATATTTATATATTATCATTAATTTTTTTAAAACATCAAAAACACGTTTCCAGTCTTTTTTTTTTTTTTTTTTCTGTTAATCCATAATAATTATGGATTGAATCATATTATTATTATTACAGGAAAAAAAAAATCTAGAATTTAAAGCTAACCTGAAGGTTTGTGCAGCTTAAATCTTTTTGATCAGATGAGTTGCTTTTATCTTCAGCTTCATGCTCTTGTTTTGCATAGTTCCCTCTCTGATATAAATTTATCAACCATATTTAATTAAATAAAGTAGAAATTTCAAGCAGATCCTATAATATTTATCTATATAACAAAAAAAAAAAAAAAAAATCATGTAGGATTCTTATTTGTACAAATAATTTAGAAAAGTCTAGTTTTCGCTAATTAAAATGGTAGGACACACATCAAAGTTGAGAAGCGAGATTGGAATACCTTAACGAGAAGATGTTGTTTAGAGGGAGAATCTTGATTGTCGTCGCCATCACCGGCAGGCTTCTCGGTCTTGACGACCGGCCGGGGACGGCCGAAAGCAGCAGCAGCAGCCTCCATGGACAGAAACCCTAGTCTTCTTCTTTTGTTTGAAAGGGGCTTTCTTTTTCCTAATTGAATGAAGTTTATGGGAGTTGTAAAGAAGATATATATAAAGGAAAAATTGAAGAGAGGAGGGTTTATTTTGACTAAGCCACACCAATTTATTTGCCGATTACACCCTCTAATTTTTTGGAGCTCTCAAATTTTCAACGCACCCCTTTTCTTCTTTAAATGTCAAACCCTCCCATTTCCAAGTCCAATCAAAACCCTCAACTTGCATATTTTTTTATTTTTTTTTAAGAAAAAGAAATTTTAATTTCTTATTGTAGGACGTAGAGAAAGACTTTGTTTTTAATTCCCTATTAAATATTAATCAAACCTAAACTACCTCTCCAAAAGAATTCAAACGTCAACTCTTTGGATAAAATGTGCCCAACAACATGTCTCTCTATATTACTTTTTCTTTCTCTTTAATTTTTTTTCCTTTTTATAATCCATAGTATTCCCTTTCTTATCTTATCGGACAAGTTAAAAATGACGACTATTTATGCTCATTCAGTCTTATCGGTTTAGTTATTGAAAGTTGTGTCTATTCAATCATTCCGTTTTAAAAAATATCTAATAGATACTCATAAACTTTTAGTTTTTGAAACTCTCTTACTGATTCAATTAAAACAACAATGTTTCATGAATTGTAAACCTACGAGATTTCTTAGACACCATATTGAAAATAGAAATATGGTATACACAAAACTAGAATTATATTAAAGGTAAAGATTTACATGATTTATTACAAAATAAAGTCCAAACAATAATATTTGATAATATTTTTATTGATTAATTATGTTTGGAATTAAAAATGAAAATTTTGGAATTAATGAATTGAAAATTGAAGTTTTTTATTTTTCTTGAAGAGAGAGAAGGTGGAAGTTTCGTACGTACAAAAATGGGATATTTTTAATTTTTAAGGGTCAAAAATCCTTAAATTAGCCACCGGCGTGCTACCGTCGTCCACCTCTTTGTTTTTTTTGTTTCTACATTTACAAATTTTAATAACGGCGAGTCAAATTTTTAATATGGATTTATTTAAGAAGCCTGCTGATTGGTCCCTGGATTTGACTTTTATTGTTTATTTTCTGAAAAAAAAAATACACAAATTACAATAATGACACATGAAAGCTGAGATTTATCCGTTCTTTGTTTGTATTATACACCCACTTGTGGGGTACCCTCCACCGTGGCCATTGAAAATAAAATGCCTACAAAGTTTTTCTTTATATATATATATATATATATATATTGTTGGCCCTTGGATCTCGTTCGCATCCATCATCATTGTAAATCTCTCTTGAGCTTCACCTTTAGCTCGCTTTTTGAATTTTGTACCAAGCCTACCACACTCCGATGTCTAAATTAGTACAGAGGATGTAGAGTTCAGCTAAACACATAATAAGTAAGAACAGAGCCCTTCTTTAAACGTTACTTACTCTCTCCCTTAAAATCGTCGAATGAGAGCTATTTATAATGTTCTTCCTTTGACAATTGTTTGTAATTAGGTTCTAAAATGTTCTACTTTTACCTCATAAATTGTGAACTTATGTGATGTTTACCTCAGTCCAATGGTAATAAATTAATGGTGATTTGAAAAATTATCCACATTTGATTACATTTTGTGTTATTTACTTGTGTTTTGCATTTGTATTGACACACGGGGCCCACTACCAAATTTGTTAACAAAAAACACAAACCAATTGAAGAGCGGAGGGTGATCAAACCGATTGCGTCTTGTCTGAAAATTACGTCGTATCGTTACGGTTACGGTTATGATTACCATTATTGTTACTGCTTCAGAAAAAAAACAATGAATTTTGACACATTTACTGTTAACGTTACCCTTATGATTATGGTTTGGCACTCAGAGGAAAAGGTAACCATAACGGTAACAGTAAATTTGACAAATTTATAAGTTTAGATAAACGTGATCAAAAGCAATCCGATTACTTTTGTGATTATGACCAATTACGATTGATCTATTGATGAAATTCCATTACAATTACACCAATTTTCATTACGAATTGGTAAACATGGCTTTAGTTTCATTTCTCTCTCAGTTTCAAAATGTTATATATTTACCTTTCAATTTTGAGTTTAAATTTTCATTTGATTCATAAGCTCAAATATTTTACACTTTACGCTTGAGTTTTCGCTAATGTCTACTTTTAGTCATTTTTGTCAATTTTCTATTAATGGATATAAAACAACTAAACTACTTATAATTAAATTGGTTTTCATTAATTTTTAGTCACTATCAAAATTAATTTGCATATTCACATCATAAATTACTTTGAAGTAATTATTAAAAGTTAACACCAAATACTTAAAGTGAGTATTAGTTAATTTGCATATTCACGTCATAAATTACTTTGAAGTAATTATTAAAAGTTAACACCAAATACTTAAAGTGAGTATTAGTTAGAAGAATAAAAGCAAAATATTCATAAATATAGTAACTAAATAAAAATTAAATTCGTAACATAAAAATAAAAATATAACATTTTAAAATATATGGACTAAATTAAAATAATATCTATAACTCGTGATTAAAAAAAGTATTTTATTATTATGATTAATTTTCTTAGGCTTACTTCTCTCGAATTTCAGTCATTGTCGTTGGAAAAAGAGTATGATTAATCCCCCGCTTTTTTATTTTTTCTAATTTATTTTTAAGTCAAAAATTCTATCTGAAAAAATAAAAAGAAAATGAAGAATATTCGAAAAGACCGAACATTTGGAAATCTACACGCCGTCAGGTAGATGGCGCTTTTTGTAAATTCACCCTCAATACTAAAATATCAATTTTTACAATATTAATTTCGTTAATTATCTTAATTTTTTTTTTTCGCAATTAAAGTTTGTATTTCAAATTTCAACGTACAGAGAGAGAGCATGCATGCAAAATTTGTAAGGAAATAATAATAATAAATAAAAGCAATTTTATTGGCAATCTTAATTATTATTAAAAGCCCACTATATATATGTGTGTGGAAGTCAACACATTAATAACATTATTTTAGCTTAAAGTATGAGCTTTTGACTTTAAAGCCAACTAGCCTAACATTTACTCTTTCTTTTTCTTTTTCTTTTTTCTTATTATATAGCTGTGTTACCAAGTGAATTGAGGAGACTTTTAATTCATCATCATTCACATATGTATGAGTTGTACATCAATCACATATACAAATCTATAAAGTTGGATTTATTTAATGTTGTTTCAAATAATCCATCTATTCTAATTCTTTTTATAGGTTTATATATCATATTTTCGTCTCTATTCTTTAGATTTCGTTTTTTATTACTCTCAACTACCCGATGTTTACATGTGTATCCAACGCACATATGTAAATGCATGAAATATAATTAAGTTGTAAATTTATAACTACTTAGTGGTAGTTTTTCCTTTGCACGCTATCATGTATATGTGTGTGTATGTGTTAAGGACCACGCGACTTCTAGACATTTTAATTATTGTATGATATTGTCGATCTATTTTGGACATAACTCTAATAGCTTTGCTTGTGGTTTCAAACAAAAGCTTAAATTGAATGTAAGATAAATTTAATTTAATGAGAATGAAATAACATTGCTTTCCTTCCCATTAAATTAAATTTGATTTCACCTATCAACTTAAGTTTTTAGGTCAATCGACGATTTAACAATCCTCCCTTCTAAATTCATGATCATCTCTTTATTTAACCAATATAGAACTTTGATCGTATTTCCAACAATATAGTTAAAGATTTTGCTGTGAGATATTACATTATTTGAAGAAAAACTGGTTGCTATCGGAGTAAAAGAAATGTCAACACGAATGATTATGTATGTGTTACGAGTCATTATTCTGCATAGACTTTTATCATAATGATATCGTGCAAATCACAATAAAAATGTAATTAAATTGATCCATGACTAATCTAATAATTCATTGAGGAGATTCTTCATTAAAATTAGAAAACCCCCAACTTAAAATATTTAAAAATGCATCTTGACACGATATCAATCGAATTATATTTAAAGAACGTAATTTTAGAATATTAGAATTCAAACAAAAAGGGTAAAGGTCAAAACTTTTGTTAATTTTACCTTCATACTCTATTTTAGTATGGTATTATTTTAGTCGGTTACTTTGTTATTTATTTATTTATTATTTTAAAAATTAGCTTTGAGTATATTTTTTTCAAACAACGCAACACTTCAACACCTACTGTAAAAAGATAAATAACTAAATATTTTTGAAGTTTTGTGGATTTATTTGAATTGCCAAAACATAATAAAGAAATCAAATTAATTGAAGTCGGTTGTCAAAGTTCAATGATTTAGGTCAAATTCATACACTGAGTTTAGACTTTTGGAAGGAATAAGTGACAATTTAGGAATAAATACTTTTAAAATCAGATGCCCTCTTTTCCAATTAATACAATAAAATTATTATTTTCAATTTTACTCAAATAATAATAATTGTAATAACAAATAATAATAATTTTCAACGATTGATAATAATAATTGTAATAAAAAAATTAATTTAAAATCATTTGGATAAAATTTCGGTATATGTGTGCTCTTTTATACAAATATTTTGATTAGGTCAATTTAATACGTCCTATGTATATCAACTTTACTTTCTTTTGATGCGCTTGCTTTCAATTGTTGATTAAAATCTTTTTCAGAGAAATGGTTATTTATATTTAATACTATTATATTAATTATGTCCACATAATAATAAAAATATTGATGATATATTCTTTAAGTTGTGTAATTTTGTGAATTAAAATAAATACATAAAATACTAACATGAGATAGGTTAACACTTTATTAGTCGAAAGTTAATGAAATGTTTACTAATGATTTATTATAGAATTGTTTTTAAATATAGCAAAATGAACCAAAATATTTATAAATGTAGCAAAATATAACGGTCTATCTAGGTGAGGCGGGAATTTGCCCTCATACCCGCCCACGTCCCTCCCTATACATGTATCATAAATCTTTACTGAATGTGACATTGGATCTATAATTTTTTTTAAGACTATAAATTTTCGATCGAGTAAATTTGTAAATGAATTATATATTTAGATACCAGATGAGTCAATAATTTATCAGAATTTTTATAATCAATCTACTTTCAGATTAACTCATGCGATAGGGCCAAGATACTTTGATTTTTTACGTTTTCGCAAACATGATCATGGATTACATATCATACAGATAATTTTACTTGATGAATATCAGAATTTATCTGATAAATAAATACTACTTATTCAACAAATTCGATTGATTGATACGAGTTGATTTTCTGTTACGATAAATTGACGAAACAATAGCTGGGCCAATAGCTGCTTCAGCGGCTGCAATAGCTATAACAAAAATTGAGAAAATATTCCCTTTTAATTGGCGACTATCAAAAAAATCAGAAAATGTTACGAAATTCATATTAACTGCATTCAGTATAAGCTCAAGACACATAAGGGCCCTAACCATATTTCGGCTCGTGATCAATCCATAGATACCGATAGAAAATAAATAGGCACTTATAATAAGTACATGTTCGAGCATGAGTGACCAACTCCTTATCAATTCCGATTCATTTCAATATGAACAAAAATTTAATAGATTCAATTCAATTGACAAAAAAAAAGTACAGAACACGGGAATATATTGGTAATCGATCGAATAAAAGAATTTTTATTTTAGACAGAAAAAATCTTCAAATAGAATTGAAGGGGAATGTGTGTGATAACATAGAACAAAGTTTAATTTATGCTATTTCTAACTAAAGATTTATTACTGACGAGCCACGGCAATTGCACCGATCAAAGCAGCTAAAAGAATGATCGAAATGAGTTCAAATGGAAGAAAAAAATATGTTGATAAATAAATTCCAATTTGTTGACTATTACTTATTAAATCTTGCTCTAGAATCTGGTTTGATCTTGTAGTCCAAATAATCCCATACCATGACGTATCTACAATAGTAGTCATTAGTGAAACAAAAATACTTGTACAAACCAGAAAAGTCACTCCATTCCCAACGGTCCAAAGATTAAAATCTTTGGAATATTCTGAACCCTTCATGAACATCACAGCAAATATGATTAAAACATTTATAGCTCCCACGTAAATAAGTAGTTGCGCAGCAGCTACAAACTGGGCGTTTGCTAGAATATAGAATAAGGATATAGAAACAAGAACCAGTCCCAACGAAAAAGCAGAATAAATGGAGTTGTTAAATAATAGTACTCCCATACTTCCTAATATAAGACCTGATCCCAACAAGACTACAAGAAAATCATGTATCGGTCCAGGCAAATCCATTATATGTAGTAAAAAAAGAGATAAATAAATCTAAATGTTTTTCATGACCTTATTGATCGATCTGACCAGGAAAACAAATTTTTAATCAATTCCTAATTAAATCTTAAGGGGTGTGAATTAATGTAGGTACAGTTATTGTATTAATCTTAGTCTTGATCTGAAAGAGTAGAGTAGATTGAAACTATATATTTCGAAATATATAGTTTCAATCTAAATTAAGCTGCAATTCTCATGAATCAATAGTTTGGATTTGTAGGTAGTGACCAAACAAACAAAACGAAAGAAACCTCATTTCTTTAGATCAAAACGGAACCTTAGTAATTTCCAATTACTCTTTAATCAACGGATTTACTTATTTTCGACTTCAATTTGAGGGGAATTCAAAATTGTTCTAATTGTATAATCATCAACTACTGAGATTGGTAAACGACCCAAAGAAATTTGATTATAATTCAATTCGTGACGATCATAAGTAGAAAGTTCATATTCTTCAGTCATTGATAAACAATTTGTTGGACAATATTCAACGCAGTTACCACAAAATATACAGATCCCAAAATCAATACTGTAATTAAGCAATCGTTTCTTTCGAATATCCGTTTCCAATTTCCAATCAACAACGGGGAGATCTATAGGACATACACGAACACATACTTCACAAGCAATGCATTTATCAAATTCAAAATGGATTCGACCGCGGAAACGCTCCGATGCGATTAATTTTTCGTAAGGATATTGAATAGTTACAGGCAAACGATTTGCATGGGATAAAGTAATCATGAAACCCTGACCAATGTACCTTGCAGCTCGTACTGTTTGTTGACCATAATTCATGAACCCAGTTACCATAGGGAACATATTGTAATATCTCTAAAGAATTTTATGTTTGTTTCTTTCTCTTGTTTGAGCAAGTCGTGAATATAGAATATGGTATTCCTTTACAGTGAAAAGAGTTGAAAAGAAGTTGTTAATAATAGATTACCGAGAGATATAGGTAAAAGAAATTTCCATCCGAGATTTAATAGTTGATCTATTCTTAGTCGGGGTAAAGTCCATCTTGTTGCTATAGAAATGAACAAGAAGAAATAAGTTTTCGCTAATGTAATAAAGGTACTAATTATCATTCCAAAGACTTCATACGCTTTATTTATTTCAAAAAGTTCATAACCGAATATGTATGGAATAGAGATATCCCAACCACCCAAGTAAAGAACAGTTACAAATAACGAAGAAACTAATAGATTTAGATAGGAAGCAACATAAAATAAACCAAATTTGATACCCGAATACTCGGTTTGATAACCCGCTACTAATTCTTCTTCTGCTTCTGGTAAATCAAAAGGTAATCTCTCGCATTCTGCTAAGGAAGAAATTAGAAAAATAACAAACCCTATAGGTTGACGCCACAAATTCCACCCCCAAAAACCATATTTTGATTGAGCCTCAACTATATCAACGGTACTCGAACTGTTAGATAATTATAGTCGGTAATAACATCACTGTTCTCATCGCTATTACAGAACCGTACATGAGATTTTCATCTCATACGGCTCCTTGAGGGCTTTAAATAAATCTAAGGAGCATCGGGATTATTTATCTTGATATGTCTTTTTTGTAGAATACTATAGGATAAAAATCGATCGTGTGTCCCCAAATTAACCCAATAGAATTCTGTCTGTTCTAATAATAAAGAAAAAGGTTACTTCTGAATTGATCTCATCCGTTAAAAAAAAAATTTCTTTGTTGAGTAATAACTTAATTCTTTACTAAAATACTATTTATTATAAATATCAATAACCCATCGTTTTCAATTACGAAAAAAAAAAATTGGCTATTCCATTAGTTCATGAATTCGGACATGAATTCTATCTCTATGAATAGGGAGATAGGAAAGCAATTCATATAGGAATGGAGATAAGAAACAATAAAAAAGATCTCTCTCTTTTTTTGTTGTAATTGGATTCTTTCCATTTTTTTTTCGTTCCTATTCTTCTTTCTGAGAAAAAGGGGACTTACTAAATAAGGGATTATTTCGTTTCCGATAGTCATTTATTTAATGGGTGGATAGGCGTATACTCTGGATCGGAATCGTGGGGAGTACTGCCTGATCATTTCTACAAACTTAAAGCCCCAATTCGTATTCTTTTTTTTTATATTATGCATTTTGCAAAAATGTCCTTCTCTCTCTCTTTTGGATAATTTTGAAAATCTCCATTACAAATCCTTTGTATATCTTGGTGTTTCTAACCATCCACTCATTTTTGCTCAATCGGCTGTGTTATGGTAATACATACAAATAATAGTGAAAACTCAATCCGGTTGATCTTTTGAGTCCGCTTCAAGACAGGATAACTAGTGACCCAATCTTGGGATAAAGGCTCTCTTGCGCCTATATTTATTTCTGCTTAACTCTTATACCTAGAAAATGAGACTCAATATTTTGACTGCTAATTTTTATTTATATAAGCCGTTTTCTTTCACTCATATAACTATCTGATTTAGTTCATTAATCCAAATAATTAATATAAAAATGAAGATATCTATTCAATTCATTTCACCCCTTTTCTCGAAAAAAAGTGGGAGAAGTTTATGTCTCAACGAATCACACGTAGAGATATTGATAATACACATAGAGTTAATGGTATTTCATAACTAATTGATTGAGCAGCAGCTCGTAGACCACCTAAAAAGGAATATTTATTATTGGATCCATATCCTGACATAAGAAGTCCGATGGGAGCAACACTTGAAATGGCAATCCATAAAAAAACACCGATATGGAGATCAGCTAAAACAAGGCGATAACCAAAAGGAATTACTGAATAGCTTAGTAAAATTGATATGACTGCTATGGATGGTCCGATACTGAATAAACGAGTATCACCTCTAGATGGAAACAGATTTTCTTTAAAAAGTAGTTTTGTACCATCTGCTAAAGCTTGAAGAACTCCCAAAGGACCAGCATATTCAGGTCCAATCCGTTGTTGTATCCCTGCAGATATTTCTCTTTCTAACCATACAATTACTAGTACGCCTATTGTGATTCCCAATACAGTAGTCAAAATAGGGACAAGTACCCATAGAATTCCATAGACTTCTTTTAAGAATTCCAATCTCGAAAAAGAATTGATATCTTGGACTTGTGATGTATCAATTATCATTTTAACGATCAACTTCTCCCATAATGATATCTATGCTACCTAGTATTGTCATAATATCAGCCAATTTCATTCTTTTAACTAACTGAGGAAGAATTTGCAAATTGATAAAACCCGGCGGGCGAATTTTCCATCTCCAAGGAAAACCACCCTGATCCCCTATCAAAAAAATGCCCAATTCTCCTTTGGGGGCTTCGACTCTGACATAAAGTTCTTGTTTCGCCAATTCAAAAGTTGGCGAAGGTTTTTTACTAATGAACCGATAGTCAAAGTCATTCCATTCCGGAGACCTTCCTCGATCAAAAGATCGTATTTCTAAATTTTCATAAGGTCCCCCTGGAATTCCTTCCAAAGCTTGTTGAATAATTTTTACGGATTCCGTCATCTCAGCAAGTCTGACTAAATAACGAGCTAATGAATCTCCTTCTTTTTGCCACTGAACTTCCCAATCAAATTCGTCATAACACTCATAATGATCAACTTTACGAAGATCCCATGGTATTCCGGAAGCTCGCAGCATTGGTCCTGATAACCCCCAATTTATGACCTCTTCTCCAGAAATAATGCCTACTCCCTCAACTCGTTCTAAAAAAATAGGATTTTGTGTAATAAGTTTTTGATATTCAGCAACCGCTGTCAAAAAATAATCGCAGAAATCCAAACATTTATCTATCCATCCATGAGGTAGATCAGCCGCGACTCCCCCGATACGAAAAAAATTATGCATCATTCTCATACCGGTGGCTGCTTCGAATAAATCATATACTAATTCTCTTTCTCTGAAAATATAGAAGAAAGGAGTCTGTGCCCCAATATCCGCCATAAAAGGGCCAAGCCATAACAGATGAGAAGCTATACGACTCAACTCCAACATAATTACTCTGATATAGCTGGCTCTTTTAGGTACTTGAATATTTCCCAACTGTTCTGGACCATTTACGGTTATTGCTTCTGTAAACATAGTAGCTAAATAATCCCAACGTGTTACATAAGGTAGATATTGTATAATTGTTCGGTTTTCTGCAATTTTTTCCATCCCTCTGTGTAAATAACCCAATATTGGTTCACAGTCAATAACATCTTCACCATCCAAAGTAAGGATGAGTCGAAGAACACCGTGCATTGATGGGTGGTGAGGTCCCATATTCACTATCATGAGGTCTTTTCTTGTAGCTGGTCCATTCATAAGTTTTTCCTCGATTAATCTTTCCATGAATTGCTGAAAATGAAAATAAGTTCATAAAAATTCAAGATCTAATAAATCAAATAATTCAAAATGACTTTTAAAATTACTGAGTTTTTGACTCCCGAATATCCAATTGATTAATTAATTCTTTATAACGCATTTTATTTTTCTTTGATAAATAAGAAAGTAATCGTTGGCGTTTTCCGAGAATTTTACGTAGACCTCTTTGAGATAAATAGTCTTTTTTGTGCAATTCCAAATGTGAAGTAAGTCTTCGTATCTTATTGGTGAAACTGACTACTTGAAATTCAACAGATCCTCCATTTTCTTTTTTTTCTTCTTGCGAAATAACTGAGCTGAATGAATTTTTTACCATAAAAGGAAATCTCCTTAGCCTCCTTTTTTTATAAATTATTATTGATCAGTAATAATAATGTTACTCATTTTAATTTGATATACACAATAATCTTTTTTTGATTAAGAATTTCTATTCTTTTTTTTAATAAAAGTTAGCAATCCAATTTTTGAAAATTGTATTCAGATAGGTATACAAAAGGCTGGTAGATTTCTGCATGCACAAAAAATATTTAGACTGAAAATTGAAATTAAAAATTAAATAAGAATGTTTTATTGATTCATTTATAAATCTAATAGATACACGTCATTGAATTAATCTCATCTATCAGAATCTAAGACAGTGCCATATGTGTATTTCTTTGTCTTCATCTACCATATAAGGTACGGGCAATATAGGAAAAATGTAGCATTAACGAATTTTCAATTGTGGATACATATGGATCCTTAGCATACTAAAACGACTGCTATTATTGGTATCAAACCAATAACGATTCATACAAGCTAAATCTTCTAATCGATAATTGGGCCAAAGAAAGAACTTTAATTTATTTTGATATCTATCAAGAGGTTTGCTTCTTTTATCTAAAACTTGATCATCAGTTTTCATCTTATTTCCATTGTAAAATGCTGTATTTCTATGGATATCATTTCTAGTCCCAGAATTGAAACAAATTAGAATTCTAAACTCTCTACGACCTCTAGGGGATAAGATATTTTCCGGAACAAGCAAATCATAATGATTGCTGGTTCTATTTTCATTCGTTTTTTGATGTATTGCAATGGATTCAGCAAAACTCTTCTTATAAGGATAGTCTTTTTCTTGATATCTTTGATTAATTTGGTACTTATTCTTATGAACTAATGAAATACCTATGGTTTGAGACATAATAAATTGTCCATCATTTTTGACAGACAGACGAACCGGTTCGATAATCAATATTCCCCTTTTCATTAATTCTGTCAAAGTGAAATCCTTCTGAACTATCAGAATATCCAGACTCATTTCTCTCCTTTGAATAGAGGATATAGCAATTTCTCTGGGATTTATCAGTCTAAGCAGGAGACAATATACTTTGATGTTATTGATCATTCTTTTATTTAAGGAATCATCCCATCTCAATTGAAAACGCAAATATCTTTTTAGGAAGAAATCAAGCTCCGCTTCCGTGTTTTTCTTGTATTGCTTTTTATTTATACGTTTTTTCACATCTGCTCCCGCAGAATCGTCTTGAAGATATTTTTTGTGGTTTGAGAGAACTGAGTCAAGATCCTCTTCGGCCACGGATTCCTTTTCTCCTTTATTTCCATTTTCTAATTCAAGAGTTTTTTCCTTCGCTGATATAAAAAGAGATCCTTTTTTCTTTCCAATGAGTTTTTGATTTTTACTAAAAATTTCATTTCCATTCCAATTTAAAAGAAGTGATTTTATTGGTATGATCCACGGATTAATCTTATATGCATTATAAAGTATCAAAAATTCTGGAAAGAACCAAAGTTCGAGATTCGATATGGAACGACTTAGTATTTCTTCATTCATTCTCATCCAATCAAAAAAGATTTGTTTTTTATTGTTGGATGGGTTGCTTTCTTGATCTTGATTAATTGTGAGATAAAAAAAATCTTTCTTATCGATTTTTTCAATTAGTTGAAAATTATTAACCCCCGTTTTAGTAGTTTTATTACTGTTCGTGTCAGCCTCAATATTGATCCAGGCTTGAATATCGGCCTTATTTTTAAGACAAAAATGCAGCATTCTCCAATCAAAATATTTTCTATCCGGATTTTTTTCCAGATCTATAATATCATCTTCGACTAGATAATTATTGATCGGGATCCCAGTCAGTATATCAAAAAATTTCCATTTATCTGTGTTGTACTTATAAGAACTTTCTTGATTATTTTTTACTTGTACTGGTAATTCAGAAATATATGAATCTTTATTATCTTCATAATTAATAGATTTATATGATAAAAGATCATATATATATATTTTTTTTATATTATCTTTTTTATTCGGTAATGAGTAGTGTGTTTCAAAAGAATTTTGTTTTTTGTAATCAATTAATCGGTTTTTTTCATATGAATAACATTGGTTAAAATCTTTATTTTTACGATCTTGCTTGACTCTATTTCGCCATTTTTGGGGGAGTAATTTTGCCCATCTAATCGGATCTAAATCGTAGTGATAATGACCTCTTAACCAGTTTTTCCATTGATTTATCATTCCAGAATTTTGAAGATTCTTTTGTTTTAAGTCGGAATGTAATATTTCGTGTGCTCCAACAACTTCAACAAAATAATCCTGTATTTCATTCTTAAGAAAACGAGATGTTCCGTGATATTGAAAGACAGGTCTTAACTTAGATAAGTTAATAACTTGTGTTTGTGATAATTTGTAAAATAAATATGCTTGCGACAAGTATGATAAGTCCCAAAAGATCTTTCCGTTTTTATTACTAATATTGGAAAGTGACTTTTTGATAGTTGAAATAAAGTGAATTAGACTTTGATTTGTTTTATCAATTCTTTCTTGATTTGCTTCATTATTGGAAATGGATTTAGTCAAATTTTTTTTTATTGAATCAATAAAAAGTTGCCCATTAATCCTCGGCATATTAATCATACGTTGAAAGATATCTATGTATATGTTTTCAACGAAAAATTTTAAAAAATGATGCGATTTACGAATTAATCGTACATTTCTTTTTTTTAATATCTTTAAAATATTTTTCTGAGATTCAAATATTTTATCATCATAACTTATTTTGTTAGGACTAATATTTATTTCTGTATTTAGAAACTCTTTTTTCGTGTCTTTTCTAATTTTTTCAATTTTTTTTAGTATGGTGTTTGTTCTATCAGTCAGATCTTTCATCTTTTTTTCTCTCAATGAAAAATTTGTCCAATCCATAGACCGAGTTATAATGGACGAGCCGGGGATCATTCGATTACTTATTATCGAATTTTTTTCGTTTTTAGCTTCATTCAACTCGTATATTTCTTTCAATTCAAATAATCGAATTGGGTTTCGTTGTGAAAGTTCTGTTATTATTTGTTTTATAAAAAAAATGTTTTTGATGACCCAGTTTTTTGTTTCTTTTGAGATATTTATAAACAAGTTTGTTCTTTCTTTTAAAAGTCTTAGAATTGGAAAACGCTTCTTTTTCCATTTTTTCATTTTTTTTTCGAGTTCTTTTATTAACATGGGTTCAAAAAACGAAAGTTGTTTTCGGGGAGAACCAAAAGGCAGTTCAGCTTCCATTCCCCAAACTGTTAAAAAACAAAAATCATTTTTTTGTCCTTTCTTTTTTATTGAATCTTTATTAGGGGATTGTAACCTAGATGTGTGCCACGGTTTCAGACGAAAAGGAAATAAGATCTTTATTTGAATACCGTCCGTTAACCAATTTTTGGGAAATTCTTTTTCTGATAATTGAACACCATTATAGGTGCACTTTACATGCATTTCTTTATTCCAATTTTTAAAATCCTCGGACCATTCAGGAAATTGAAATAATAGCATACGGATAAGATTTTTAGCTATTATTAATGAGGGTAAGACAATATATTTTCTAAGAATTGATTGAGTTACTAACAACAAACCTCTTATTACTTGAGCAAATAGAATGCTATCCCAGGTTTCTGCTATTTCTATACGTGCTTTTTCCTCTCTTTTCTGTGTTTCTCTTATGTCTGCCTCTTTGTTCTGATTTTCGCTTGTCTTTTCTTCTCTATTATCCGAAATAGTCAATTCTGTGTTTGTCCATATCCAAGGTCGAAAAAGTGTTTTCGTTAGTCCAGGAATATCAAAAGAAAAAAAAAAAGATTTGTCTAGTCTGTCAAAAAAAAGATAAGAATGTACATTTGCTTGAAACAGTTTCCAAGTAACTGTTTTACGTCGTTGAGCACGCAGAGAGCCTTTGATTATGTCTCGACGAAAATCCGATTGTTGGGAATACCGTATCAAAGCAACTTCGTCTGTTTGAGCAGGATTATTAGTATCTTTGGTATTAGTATAAGTATCGCTAGTTTCTCGATTATCAGTAAAAATTACGACACGTTTGGCTTTTCTTGAACGAATTTCATGATCTTCTGCCATACTTTCTTCGTTTTCTCCTTCCATTTGTTCTAACTCGTCGATTAATTTGGATGACCATCGAGGAACTTTTTTCCTGATTTCTCTTATTCCAATCGAGTTTTGACGACTTGCTTTAGCGTTGTAAGGAGTTATAACTGCATCGAATAAAAAGTTTAAAGATTTTATTCGATCTTCTGACTCAATTTTATCTTCAATTTGTAGGTAATTAGTATTAAGAAAGATAGCATGAATCTTATTTGTCCAAACGTTCTCACTATCATTTTTTCGAGAAGTTTCATTTAGCATTGAGAAGGAAAAAACAAAATGGATTCGTCTGCGGTAAGGTCCGCTCAACAACGGATCATATGTTTTTGGTAAATAGTATTTTTTAGTTTTATCATTACATAATTGAGTCCTTTTTTCCAGTACATCCCGAGCTAGAGTAAGGGATCCCTTATCGAGAACTTGAATTCTATTTATAAATTTTTTGTTTAAATTTCTTTTTTTTTTGTTCATTGAGATAATTCCAAGGATTATCGAATTCATCATAATAAAGTTTTTCTCTTGTGAACAAAGATATCTTTTTTTGTATCATTTCAAAAAAAGTTGCTACACTAGGTGGATGTGTAAAAACTATTCTGTCTTTTCCGTCACTTTGACATGTATAAAAAAAATATTGTGACATTTCATTTCTAACAGCATTTTCAAATTTCTCATTTTTTATATATCGAAATGGACGATTCCATCGTTTATAGTCGAAAAGAATAGTCACAAGAGGTTTTTCAAACCAGAAGAGAGATTTTTCTTTTTTATCTATTTCTAACTTCGAATTTTCTTTATTTCCATCCGGAGGGTAAGAAGTTTCATAAACTGGTCTTTTTATATTTTGATAGCGTGTCCTTTTAAAGTGGAATTCATCCTTTGTTTTTTCCTTTCCATTCACTCGGATCTCTTCCGTTTCATCGATTTTGTCCGGATCCTCCTTTTCTTCCGAAAAAAGGGAAGGAGAAGTATCTTCTTCGG
>QLSR01000596.1:969723-992541 GCA_031780015.1 Citrullus colocynthis | reverse complement strand
ATAATTTGTGTGAAAGGTTGTATCTTTCAACCATAATACTTGAAAGGAAAAAAAAAAAAAAAACTTTGTTAACTCTCACAAGTTTTTGAATGTTTGAAAATTCATCATATTTGTTTATGTTTGCTTAGCGAATTTTCTTGCCCCACAGTTCCATGGAGAAGATATAGCTGTCACAACCAAACAAAGAAGGTTCTTTTGCATATTATTTTAGAGTATGATCCCATTGGTCCATTGAGTTTCATTTTCATCTCCTTTGGAATTTGGGACAAATGCATTGTCTAAATGTTGTTTGACTCAATCCTTAAAGGATATATATCAACTTTGGGGAAAAAATTGATTAATACCATTAGTTAGCATGTCCCAATGTTGAGCAAAATTTGACAAAATGTATGGCTCTTTCTAGTCCAAAACTCAAAAGTGTGACATGTGTCTAATGTGAAGGAAATGTAAAGTTCAAATTAAATATTATTCTATTTCTTGATTTTTTTTTAAAAAACTTTATCTTATTTTAGTGGGTGTTTATGTGTAAATTTGTGTTTCATGAACCCGCCCTTTGATTTGCACAATCTCAAATGATAATATTGATAGTTGAATACATACAAAACAATATAAATATATATACACACTGCATACGTTGTCATGCCTAAGTCATATAAGAGTTTTAAAAGTGTGATAAGAGTTAAGAGTTTTGTGAATTATTAGGATTTTACTTCCTTAGAGTCTTCATTTTCTATTTATATGGGGTTTGACCTAATTGTTTTTTTTTTTTTTTTTTCCCTTTCCAAATGGATTACATGGGCCCCTAGTGATAATGTCAACGTGTTCTTATAGACTCGTGGGTTAGTTGATCAAACGACCCTTATGCATGGTTGGCTAGTTACTGGGCTTCTTTGTTATTCAATTTTTAAAATTTTCTTCTTTTATTTAGATATACTAATTAAAATATCGTACATGGCTTTTTTTTTTTTTTTTTCCAATTTTACTCTCAAATCTATTGTTCTAAAATTATAGCAAAATTTTACTGTCTGTGCAATAGCCCACGAAGATCACTCTCTGTGTCTATTTGTATCATGATAGACACAAAAAACAGTCTATTATAATCTATCGCAAATAGACTGTAATATTTTACTATTATTTATAAATATTTTTAATAATTTTGTTATTTAAAATAATTTCCCTTATTTCAATACCATTTTAAAGATTTTAAATCATGTTTAGATCTAATCAATTGATGATTTTATTCATAGTGGTTCTTGGGTTATTCTATTATTATTATTATTTTCAGATTTCCTGTTTGCACTTTGTTGTTACCAACCTTAAGCCTAGAAGTAAAGAATCAATCCTCAATCACTTTTTTCTTTTTGTTCCTTTATTTTTCTTGCTGGATGACATTTCAACATATAAAGGTGTTTTTTTTTTTTTTTAATGAAAGGTGGTAGTTAGGGTGTTCAAATGACCCAATAATCCGAACAACTTGCACTATCCAATCTAAAATGTAAAGATTAGGTTCAGTTATTTTTGTTCTTGGGTTAGGTTAAGTTCAAATTTTTCTATTTTTGTAGGGTTGGGTCGCAGGTTGGCTAAAAAATATTTGAGTTGACCCAACCCAACCCGAATTATATATATATAGTTTGAATTACTTTGTATTGATTAATTTGTGGACTTTTAATACTTTATTTTTAAAATTGTTATTATTTTGTCTTTGTTTAAAGTTTGTAATAAATATCATACATATTTGGTATTGCATTTGAATTTTATGAGATTTTAGTTATTAGTTGATGGTAGATAAATTTACATATTTTTAATTAAAAATTAAAAATAAGTTATAACCTGACAACCCAACTCAACTCCTTCCAAATGTTAAAGGTTGAGTTGAAGATTTTATTTTGGTCTTTTTGGTTATCACCTCAATTAACCTAAATTTTCGAGTTGGTCTAAGGAAACAGCCTCAACCCAACCCAATCTAATACACCTCTAAAACATGGGTGAGAATAGTCGTTATCCTGTCTCTTGAAATTCTCATCTCTACGAATTCTTCCCTTCATCAATCAATTAATTTTTTTTTGAGTATTTTGATCATTTGATATTTATTAAATAACCCTAATAATCACTTTGCCATTTTTATAACTCCGATCCAAAATCTCTTTTTGCCATTTTTCCAAAATAAAACCTCCTATTTTCCCATTTTTCATGTTATCCCTAAAAAAATAGATTCTTTTGCTCTCATTCTCGTCTCTCTGATGTTTTCATTTTTAATTGAAAGTCCACAATTTACTATAAAAGTGATATATATTTTAAAGTATTAAACGCAATATTTTCCGTCACTATAGATGCTTTAATCTTAGTTTCAATTGAATTATTATTATCTCTTAAAACGCAAAAGAAAATTGTCTTAAATGATATAATTGTTGAAAATAATTATAAATATATAAAAATTTTACTTTAATTGTGATAGACTCAAATAGACATCAATGTCCATCGCTAAAGTGATAAATGTCTATCTAAATCTATCGCAGTCGATATTTAAAAATATCCCCTACGCAAATGGTTGGATATAAAAACTCTCAGATGCTAAGATTTTACACCCAAAGTTAAAAGTAGGGAGGAAAATCTATATTAATATTACTATTCACATTCGCCTAATCATCCATCTTTAAAATAAAACGAAGTTTACTAAATTAAAAAATATATTAGATGGTAAAGTGATTAAATATGAATAGAAACCTTCAATAAAAAAAATCTAAATTATGCAATTATTATTATTATTATTATTTTGTCTAAAAAATTTACTTAACCATTTTTAGATGTTTGGAACAAGTGGAGTGGGCTCACAGTATAAAAAATTAATTAATAAAGCATAAAGTTGATTTTTTTTTATTATTTATTTGTGGGGTAAACGAACTCTTGAGGTCGGAGCAAACAATGAGTAGAGTTCACAACTTCATTCTTCCTAACTCTTACTTTCTCAACTTTTTAGGTTAAACACCTCCTTTGAATATATTGTGAGATAATACGAGATTAGAGAAATATAAGAGTACCAAAAAGATCAAAGTATTGGATTACTTTGCTATTTTTTCTCACAAAAAGATAACACATATAGTTAATTAAGTTTATGTGATGTTTGTGTTTCAAATTAGGTGTTATAACTCTTCTATAAGTCAATTTTTTAAAAAATAAATTGAATATCAATAGGGCCATATTTTTAGTTTTTAAAAAATAATAAATCAGGTAGAGTAACAATATGGAAACTATTTTGATAACTAACAATCAATTGGTTCTTTGGTTTGTGTACCAAATTCAAATTCTTGTGTAGTTATGGTACTTCTAGAAAAGTTTTCCTCTAACCTCCCTTTGTATATATCTATTTTGTTCAATAATTTAGCGACTCTTATATTTTTATTTTGTTTAGGGTTTAATGCATTTCTTAGTGTGGAATAACCTTACGATAAAAGTATTAATCGACTAAATCATAAGTTGACAACTATTACACGAAAAAAAATCGATTTGATAAGAATATAGATACAGAAGTAAAGCCCTTATGTTTTGGTCAATTAACTCACGTTCAATACTACTATAGTTACAAATTTTAGAATATTAGCATCAATTTGGGTTTTGTTCAATAATCTCATGTCCTATATATTCATTTATTAAATTCAAATTTATATATAATTACTATATTGGAGAGATGAAAATATGTTAAATACCAAAATTTTAAAGATTGTGAGGATTCTATCTTTTTAGTGTGGAAATGTCAACATGTCTCCCTCATCAAAATATGATGTCTCTCTATGTTTATCATCCTTGATATTTTTTAAATAAAGAATACTTGTTTGAACTTCATGGATTATATGATATGGGTGTGTTAGAGAAACATGAGAGTTTCATCTCAAAACATTTGATCATGAGAGGAGTCGTAACTCATATATCTTATAAAGATTGTGAGGTTTTTCCATATTTTAAATGTGAGCTTCTTAACATGATCAACTTCAAATTTGACTCAATTGATTAAAATATATACTCTCAAACAAGTTGTCATAGGTTTGAATATGATCACTCCCACGTGTTAAACTCTAATTAGAAAGAAGTTAGGGCATTATATAGAACATACAAAGTTAAATCAGTCTATGTAAATACCATGTTTAAAGTGCATGCGCTATACATGCGCGCACACATATATACACATGCACACATGTACATATACATATACTATTAAATTTTTGTCGACATTTTGATATCTCCATCATTATTTTCACGTTTTCATGGGATCAACATTGATATAAAGAGAGATCGAATTTTTCATTATATCGTAAAAAAATCCACAAAGCAACAAAATGTCAATAAATATAAATAGTAGACATGTTAACTTCTCTGAAAAATCATAAAAGGTTTATTTACTAATTTAAATTTTTTTTGAATTTTTTTTTTTATAATTTTTTCATAAATATTCATCGACATCGACATTTCTTCGATATTTCCATTCACTTTTTGTAAAATTAATACCTCGATATTTTTGTTAACATCAACATTTTAAATTATGAAAAAAAAAAAGCAATGAATTTTTTTTTTTTTTGGGAAAAAAAACCCTTTTCGTCTTGTCCCCCCATATAGACAGCAAACAATAACTAATTAAGACTTCTAAAACAAAAAGAGTTAATTAAAGCTCTATTCAAATTTCATTCCAACACATCATATTTAACAACAATAACACATCTATAAACCAACATTATATTATGCATACATATTCATGAGTGTGTGTGTGTGTATAACAATAAGGTAAGGTTATTAAACAAAACACATATGAACCCAAACCCAAAGAAGAAGATAAAGATATTTTGTCACCAATATCATTTTTCTTGGAGAGAAAACCATTTGAACACTAATAATATAGTCTCGAACTTCATGAATTAGTGACGACCTGTTATAGGGCTTGGGGTAGATACCAAGATACGATTGCCATCACCAAAAGGAGCAGGATTGCCTCGCTCGCTAGGGGCAGAAGGGGGCGTCGGGCCTCTCGGAAGAGCGCCGAGAAGCATGTCGACATCGATGGCCCCCATTGAAGCCATCTTCATCTCCTTCTTGGATAACTTCCTTATTCCCAAGCTCATGTGTGCTTGGCACAGCACCAAGGCCACCACCAACAATGCCACCATTATGAACTTTTTGCTAGCCATCATAGTTTGCTAAATGCCTTGAAAAGAAAGGTTTTGTATTTTTTTTTTTTTTTTTTTTTTTTTCCCTTCTAGTTGATTATGTATTTTGAGAAGTTTGTGTGTGGTTTGTAGGTTATTTATAGTGAAATTTATGAAGAGAAAAAGAGAGAGAGAGAGAGACGTGAGGGTCAAGTAGGGGGTGCTGCCTTATGGCCACTTTAAAGAAAAGGGCCACTTTGTTTTGTCTGCTGTGGATGGGGTTAGCTATATTATACCCCTAAATAAATAAATAAATAAATAAAAGAATAGTTACTTATCCTATCGAATTTTAATATAAATGTAGTTTTATTCCACTAAGGTCTCATTTACTTGTAAACTAAAATTGAAATGAACTCAATCGGAAAGAGAATGTTATTCATTTGTTGTTGTTTAATTTATTAAGAGTTAATTGAAGTCAAAATTAGATAAGTCGATTAATATTATTGTTTGCTAGCTAGACGGTTGGAAATTTAGAATTGAAATAAAAATATGTTATAATTATTTGCGTACCATTTTTATATTTTTAATTGATTAAAATGCAATACTAATAAGTAGTAATAATAATAATAAATTTGTCAAGTGAGTTTAATTAAACTAAGGGCAAATATATATATGAGATGTTTTTAAATATAGTAAAATAAGTCAAACTATTTATAAATATAGAAAGATTTCATGTTTATCGGTGATAGACTTCTACTGCTTGAGCGATAGAAGACTATCGCTCGTAGACAATAAAATTTTTTTATATTTGTAAATAGTTTGACATTTTTTATTTATAATAATTTTCATATATATATAGTAATAACTAATTAAGAAAATCCATGAGGTAAAAAAAAGAAAGAAAATTGGCTAATTTTATTTGTATATGTTATACTACAAATATTTTTTTTTGAAAAAAGTAATGGTTAAACACTTAACCAATTAATTAGAAAATTTAAGTATTTAATTTTTTATATAAGAAAAGATATTATTAGTAGTGAAAATGAGAGAAAATTAATAAAAATTTCGCAAGATTATTTATAGTTGAGATAGTATGTAAAATAATTAATTAGAAAAGATTAGGTGATTCTCACTTCTTTATTTCTTTTTGGATTTTAGCAGTTAAATTAATTAAGTTATGCTTAGGTTAACAAATTTTAATAAGATATACGTTAGTAATTGATTTGTTTTGTACAATAATTATGAAGATAAAAAATTAAACTTTCGACCTCAAAATAAGAAATACATGTTAATTATTGTTGAGTTAAAATTACCTACTATCTTATAAATTGATTTGATTGGTAGGTAAGTAATGTCTTTTTTTCCCACTTTGGTTGGGTTTCATTACATCTCCAAGCACTTTGGGGGCTGTGGCTGCTTTTTGGAAAATGGCTGCCTAGCTACCCCACATGCTATATATTTTAATACATATATAAAATATGAATCGAAGGCCCCATGCATGTATACCACTTTATCTCATACGCTATTCGGGGTTTCCTTTTTCTATGAAACAATCATAGTTTGGTTTAGGTTAAACCAATGGTGTACAAATTTAGTTTGTTCAATAAATTATTTCGATTATATAAATGCCCTTGTGTGTATATATATCAGCTACCCTTAATACCATTAGTCTATAAATAATATATTATCAATTTCAATGTTAAAGGTTCGATTCCTCCCTCGGTATCATAAATAAAAAAATAAAAATAAATAAAAAAGTGGAGACTTATCGTGAGAATAATTATCAAGGTAATTTCTTCTATACATTTGTTACTATACAATATGATGGAGAACTTTTAGAGAGATCGGATGACAAGACATTTCACCATTGATAAAAATAGAAAGAGATGGATAATAGAATTTTTCATACTAGGGTTTCCAACCAACTACAATACCAATAACATGGAATGGATACATAAATACTAAGTGTAAAGCAAGCCGAATGGCGTTTTACGTAATGCAAAATGCTATTACACAATATTATATTCTAATATAATTCTAGAAAAAGCATTATTGGCGAAGTGCTTTTGGTAGTTCAATTAAAGGTTTATAATTAATTGCGAATATTATAGAGAAACAAACTTTCAAAACGAGATAGCTTTTGCCTTGTGCGGGCTTGGACAATTACCTAACAACAATAATCGCCAGTTGTATTTGACATATATTTTACAACATATGTATAATAATTCTTTTGAAATAATTTAAACAAATTACCATTATTGGTTATACGGTTTATTTATCATTCTTTTTTTTTAAAAAAAAAAAAAAATCAAACTTACTCGATATTACACGTTCTATGTCAATCAAAGTTATGTTAATTTTTATTCTAATTAATTTAAGGAAAATTATTATAAATAGAAAAAAATATATCAAACTATTTATAAATGATGGACCACGATAAACTTAGATAGACATTTATTCGATAAAGTGATAGATGTTTATTTGAGTTTATCGCAGTCTGTCACAGGTAGAAAGTAAAATTTTGTTATATTTATAATTATTTTCGATAGAAAAGTTTTTCTATCGTTGAAAACTTTCCTTGATTTAATTAATTTTACAACTATCTTTTAAGTACGTACGTTCTACTTTTAAATTTGGGGAAGACTAACGCTACTACTTGAATGAATATGTTCAAAACAGATGCATGTATGTATTGAATGTTCCTTAGTGTGTTTTATTATTATTATTATTATTTTCTTTTTTCTTAGGCAAGTGTAATTTATTTGGTTATTTTTCTTTTTTTAAGTGGGTATATATATACATATTCAAATTTTTGAACTTTTAATCGAAGAGGCATATTTTAAGTTGTTTTCAAATATAGCAAAATAAGTGACTTTAAACACTAAATCCTAAGCCCTAAATATTGACATTTTATTATATTTAAAAATATTTTAGTAATTTCATCATTTAAATTAAAATGAGAAATGTTTGAATTATTTTTGTCGGGGGTTGTAAATAATGAATCGTAGTAGAAAAATCATATGTTATCCATTAATTAATAAATTAAGGATACAGAACTCTTCAACTCTTGAGATGAAGTTTTTGACGTAATAAAATTAATTTGCTACCAAAGGAGTGAGGATATAATAATATTAATAAAATTAATGTCATGAGTTAATTATTATAATTTGATAACCTAAATATAATCTACGAGAGATTAGGTCAATGGTTAGTGAAGGTTGTTGTGTTATTCCACGTGGATTATTAGACTTTTCATGTTAATGTTAGTTTCCAATTAGTGGGAGAAAAAACATCATTTCTTAAGCTAAATTTTGGAGTAAATAGTGACCAAAAGCCATAAAATACTATTCTCGTGTCATACGTTTACCTTCTTTGCAAATACGACAAAATTCTCGAATTAATTAGAGTTAATAGTGACGAAATTTATATGTAAGAACGACATCTTCGTTACACAATATTATATTACAATATTGTTAAGGTTCTACTTATGACTATTTTTTCTCATAATCATTTAAATGTTTTTTTAATTAATTTGTTTTAGAAGAATTGTAGGCAATTTATGTGGTAAATAACACTTTTAGGAAAAATATATTATTGTATATCCCTAAATTTTTTTTTTTTTGTTGCGTCAATTGAAACCCTACAATTTTAGTAGTGTATCGATTCATCCTCTTCTCAAATTTGTTCAATAAATATAGTCTGAAAGTTATAATTTGTATCAATTAAACTCTAAAATTTTTTATAAACAAATCAATTTCAATCCTTCGTTACGATTACTTTTGAAAATCATTCTTGCATCAATTCTTACACATGTATAGATTTTTTCAAACGTCCATTTTACAAAATGGACAATCGAAGTTGATGCATAGACAATAATTCTTAAAGAAATTTCCAACTAAGAGTCTAAATCAATTCACTTATAAAAGTTGCATTCAATTAATACAAATATAAGTTTCACATGATAGATTTCCAAACAAAATAGGAGGGCACACCAACTCATTCGATAGGAGGAGACATTATGTAAAATTTAGAGCCTAGTATATTAGGGTTCTTCATATTGATACCCTAATACACCACAAAAATAAAAACGATTTAATATGATGTCTAAAAAAAAAAAAAAAAGATCTCACTTCTTGGTCTCACTCAATTTTCTTGCTCTCACTCTAGTTTACTTGTTTGTCTCACTCTCGCTCTATGCTCTAGCACCTGTATCTAACTCTCTCACTCTAGTTTACTTGTTTGTCTCACTCTCGCTCTATGCTCTAGCACCTGTATCTAACTTTCCCTCATTTCTTCTTTGAAACAATTTCAAATCTGAAGTAAAGGTAGAGGAGGTCGAGAGGGTGAGAAGAAAAGGAGAATGATGCGACGATGTCTTTTTTTTTTTTTTTTATCATATGGGAAAGAGAGAGAACAAGAGGGAAGACATCGTGCGAATAAGGGATGAGAGGGAACGAGGGCTAGCCTTTATTTAAAAGAATAGTTACGACAATACAAGCAAAAGGTTATATAACCTTTATTTAAAAAAAGTAGGTCAAATTTCATTTCAAGAGCGAATTCCAAATATGGTTGTCCCTTAAACCTAAGTTTGAGTTGGTCATTTTCATAAGCCTTTTCTATTCAGCATCATATATTGTTGTGTAGGTGTGTGAGGAATTACCAAACTGTGGGCACTGAGAGATGTCATTTGAAAGAGGGGCTTCATAAATTGAAAGGAATTCAATGAACCCTAATTGTCACTTTCTTTAAAGAGGCTTCAAAAGTCAATTATTTCAAATGTCCTCCATTCATATTGCTCCTACTGTTTGCCCATTTGGAGTAGGCCAACCCTCCCGCCCTATATGTTTCAATTATTTCTTCAACTCTTTCTATATATCTCTATTTTCATCCCTCTACTTTTAAACTTATTTCTTAATTTTACTTTTTCTTTCACATCAAAATCTAGTTGCTTAAGTTTGACATTTCAATTTCATCTAATTAACCTATACATTCTTTTCAATAAAAAAAAAAACAATAATTAAAGTTAATACCCTTCATTCATCATCTTTAATTAACCTATACATTCTTTTCAATAAAAAAAAAAATAATAATTAAACTTAATACCCTTCGTTTATCGTTTTTCATTAACCTATACATTCTTTTCGATAAGTCTTTTTGTTTAATTTTAGCTTTTATATTTTTTAATAAACCTCAAATGTAGTCCCCCGAAGTTAAATTTTATTAAAATTTATTAAATAATTATAACCATTTCCATGTAAAAAAATATAATATATGAATATGTTTTTAAGATCTAGAGTGAAAATGTTAGTAGTTAGCTAATTTTTTTTTTTTTTGGAAAAAAATTAATAATAAATTAGCAATAGGGACTAAATTTAAGATTTATTAAAGTACATGGATTAACTGAAAATTTGGAAGTATAAGGACTAAACTTGAACAAACTTCAAATTATTGGGACAATTAGTATAAATGTTTAATTCTAGACATTTGTACGTACGCATGAATCAAAATTCAATAAACTCTAAAGTATAGGGACTAAAATCGTATTTTAACCTATTTTATTTATTTATTTATTTATTTATAATTATATGCATGTTGGGATGACTAATCAATTTTAACCTAGCCAATATTTGGTGTTTGAGTTGGCATTTTGAGCAACTTTGTTGATGTCATGATGTGATCACATAGGCTTGAATGTTTTAAGACCAAAATATTTGAGTTGAAAAAAGAAAATGAAGTATATTAAGGCCATTGGGTATTAGATTTAGACTTGGTCATTTTTTAAGTACATTAAGCCAATTTATACTTTAGATGGTACTTGTCATCAAGGAATTATGGTTTTTTTAGCCATCAATGATGTTAAATGAACTAAAAATTGATATGACCTTTGTGTGAAGTGGCATGGCACATGGATTGATATTGGGCAATTGTTATTACTGGTAAATTAAAAAGTAATATAGATAATTATATTTTGATTAAAGCAATCATTTAATCTTTAAATTCAAGAATAATGGATTAGAGGTAGATAGATATCACCAACCATATTGTTCTATTATTTTATTTTTGTTAAAAAAATTTTACAATAAACACAATATATGTTATAAGTAATTTTGGACCTATGAGAAAATTCAAGAGAGGGAGTCAAAACCTAAAGGTAAAATTGAGAAAGTGAACTTATCCCAAATGAAACCAAGATGGATAGAAGATAGGCCTAGGTGAAGAGCCAATAGAAAGTGGGAAAGGCGACTAGTTCACCGAGTCCAATTAGCCTGCCTCAACCTCTGAGGCCAACCAACTCCATTCATCAGGGCTTGCTTTTATAAGCCCCTGGTTAGTGGTCCTATATATATTGTTTCAGTCCAACCCTCTAGAATCTCATTTTGAAAAAGACCTAGATGGGTGGGAAACACCTGGGCCCCTTGATCCAATTGGCTCACCTCGGCCCCTTAAAGGTCTAACTTGCCCTCTATTTGATTCCCCTAGTGTGGCATGATCCAGCCCACTTGTGTCTCATTCTTAAAAGAAGGAGGGAAATTCTAGATTCAGTCTCACTATATAGAACATGATAACTCCAGATCATGCAAGTCTATCTTCTTCTTGAAAAACTTATCAAGACGTGTTATACACAATTTTTGTAGATATATATTCTCATCAAGATTTGACTATTTCAATTCGTTTTTAGCTTTCCCAATGCTTTAATGTGTTTGTGAAAAAAAAAAAAAAGTATTGAGTACAAATTTAGTCAAACTTAAGTATAATTTAATGGATTAAAACATTATGTATCTCAAATAAAATGTATAATAACCTAATTTATAGATCATAGAGAGTCATTGGCGTGCCAGTTCGACATCTTAAGCTAGAAATATTAAGCCTTAGGGAGCGTATAGATAACCTGAAATTAAAAATGTATTTAGAACACCGAGAAGTTCGAATTTACCGCGTAGGATTTATATATTTTGAGTTGGTGAAATATTAAATTAAATTAAATCAATATTAAAATTAAAATGTTTTATTACCAATTTCCGTTTGTCAAAAACCTATTCCGAAGTTTTCTCGTTCATCCTGAAAATAAGAACGTCGTTTTTTCCCCTAATTTTGCGAAGTTGAAATTTCTAAAATTTTGAATTTTCCATTTTCCTATACACAAAGATCGCTGGGTTACGGCGACCGGCTGAAGGAAGAAGCTAATGGCGGGAGAAGAGGTTGCTGGTCCGGCGGGCCCTAAGGCTCTCCGTTTCCTCTATTTCGCCGGCGCCGGATGTAATTTCTTCGATTCATCTCTTTCATTCTCTGTCTTCGATTCCGTGTTCTCCTATTCATTAATCATTCGATTTCGTTTATGTTGTTCAGTCATTTTCACCATCGCGATAAACAAGTGGCGGGAGATCGAACGCAATTCGCTGTTGGAACAACAGCAGAAGCAGCGGTTGAATCATCAATTATCGGAAGCTCGTAATGATGCGGTGCAGAAAGTCGTCGAGTGATTACAGGTTAGTTTGTTATATTCTGGAATTTCTCAGGTTAGATCGCCATTTCGATGTTAGGATAATGGTGTCGGATTCATAATTTATCATCCTGTGATTATAACTATGGCGTGAGGTCTGTCTCTTCACTACGGATCACAACTCTGCTCATTTTCTGTAGCGATAATGGAAGGGGAAACCCCGTCTGAGGATGTAGCTTTATCAACTATCACCCATAAGAAGAGAAAAGTGTAGTGATTGCACTAATTGATTGCAAACATATTGGAAGTGTCGTTGATGACTGCGAGGGAAAAACAAGGGGAAAACAAAGGGACCCCTTTGAGATTAGAATTGTAAAGAAAAAGTAAGTGGGGCATAACCAAAATAGAATGGATAAAAATGGTTACTTATCTAGTTATTTGACTTCTGTCTTATGCATTGTGATTGAGGTGTGCAACATGTGTTGTCTTTTGTGATACAGTAGAGAGAAGGGAAACCCCAACATATTGAGAAAGAGAATAAGCTCACACCCTTGCACGCTGAGGACTAGTATTTCATATATATAGCTAGGTTGAAGTGGTTGCAAGAGAGTTGTACATAGAGACTACAGACATAAATAATAAACCAAATACAAAACATTGAAACAGAAAATAACAAGGGCTTAATTGATAATGTAGTCTAGCTAACATATTTACAATATGCCATGCATATTGGCACCTTGAATTGTGGGATTCTGGCCCTTATAACGAGTGGTTCGGGATTGTATCTGTTGTTGACTTTAAAATGCTGTTGTAATTACACAACCAAGGGCAGTGCAGCATGATAAGCATGTTCGTTTATGCAGACTGTGCTAGTACTCATAGTAAGTTTTTCTCTATTTTGTTCTTAGTTTCTTTCTTTATAATATTGAGATGAGCCAAAGAGGATATTATTTGAAAGAAAAAAATTAGTTGGAGTAATTAACGTAAGAATACAGTAGAAGTTATTGACTTTCTAGCTTGGTAAATGAGGGATTTTTCTTTTGTGTAAGAGATGGCGCAAGTCTTGGACTTCTAGTTCATTCATTTGATGTATACCCCTTGGATTGAAATACCGTATTGTCTCAAAACCAAAGGTTGTGTAGTTGACTTTTTTGAGTGGCTATCCTGTTCCTTAGTTCTAATAATTTGCTTCAATGTTAAGATAATGCTTTCCTTTTCCACAAGCCAAGATCTCTAATGGACTTTAAAAGTGAGGCCTTAAGCATTTTCGGAGACTTTGTCGCGATAGCAACTAAAGTTTGTATAATGAAAGACTAGCGTATCCAAATTACTGTTCTAGAATATTTTATACTTCACCAAAACATCCTTCTGGGCACATCTGCGTTAGTATGTCCTTTTCAATTCAAAAGTTGTCATAATAATTATTCTTGTAATCAAAGCTTTAATGCTTTTGTGCTTGATATGGATGTCTTTTGGGTGACAGTCATTTTATGGTCGTTTGCTTCGTTCCATTACAACACTGTATTGCAAGAAATCCTTTGGACTTATATTCAATTATAATTCATTTCTGGTGGACCAATTATTGTTCTAGTCTCTGTAAATTTTCTCGTTAATATAACTTAATTTATTTAAAATAAAAGAAAAGGAAGGTATCCCAGAACTTACAAAGGACAGTTAATGTGATGTTCTCCTGTTTTATGTTTTTAAATCTGTAGATTTAGTACTTAATTCAAGTCCCTTGTTTTCCCTTTTAAGCTAACCTTAATGTTTACATGTCAGGGGTTCTTTTCAAGGATCTTAAGATGCTTTCAGCTCAATAGTTAAAGTCCCCCATTTTCCACCAGATTATCTATGTTTTTTAGCGGTGCTGCTAGGTGGATTTGAGCCAGTACCAAGGAAATGATGCCTCTGTCAATAGTACTGTTTCTTCTTCCTTCATCCGTAATCCAGCCATCTCTCTGTCTCTAATCTCTATTATATGTACAAGTTCTTTATGCTCTGAAGGAAACTTCATTTTCAACTTGTACTACCAAAAGCATAACTAGAATAAATCTCCTTTTCCACCTGTTGGCCAAATTTGAAGTTTCATTTCTACTTGTCTATGTTAGCATAGGAGCTTATTGCATTTCTTAATCATTCGTCTATATGGATGGATAAAGTTGCTTTTAGGTTTGGACTAGTTGGGAATCATACCAAAAAGAACTTGTTTGAGTACTAAACTTTCTAACACTGTTTTTATATGAGTTAGTTCTCACTTGTCAGCTACCTTAAAGTAGAAATGGACTTCATATGTTCTTAGAAAATAGTGAAAAACATGATACTGTTGTTCTGAATAGTAATTAAGTCATTGTTTTGTACAATTAATGAAAGTTATTCTACAAAAAATGCCTTCTATTAAACTTCCATATCCCTGTTGCATAGTGCTTGATTTTGAGTGATTAATATAAGATAACTTTTTGAAGATTGATATGCCTGTGTTATTATTATTATTTCTTCTTCTTCTTCTTCTTCTGGGGCAGGTGTACTGTATTGTTTGGTTTGAAAAAATATATATAGTTTTAATGCTGGTGAACTTGGAAGATTTACTGATGTTGATGAACCAAACCAATGTAAAGGTAATCATACAATAGTCTTGTAAAGACCTTTACATCTAAATTTTCCAATCTTAAAATACTTTCAGCTCTGACTTTAAATTACTTCTCTTTGGTCTAAACATTGATTAGTCTAAAGTTTAGTGTGCTTACAACAATCCCCAAGTATAAGAAATCTAGCTACTCAGATTTCAAAATTTAATCACAAAGTCTCAGCTAAATAAAGAAGTCCTGCAAAGGGAAAGGAAAAATATATATCTTGTGGCAACGAATCTTTTTTTTTTTTTTTTTTTTTTTTTAATTTCAGCTCAACCTCCATGATCTCAAGCTTTGAAATTTTCTCAACTCTCTTAATGGTCTTCTTGGCTTGACAAAGAAATTAAGTAATGTTTATAAGCTTAATTTTAAATAATATAAAACGTTAATTTATTTTTCTAACATAGTTGATGAATCTCAAAAACATTTAACAATAGTTACTTTTCAATCCAAACTTATCCCTAAACTTGCACTATCATTGCAAGATTTGTGGATGTATGAACCAACTTTAATTCAACAA
Organism: Citrullus colocynthis; assembly: GCA_031780015.1. Taxonomy (NCBI): domain Eukaryota; kingdom Viridiplantae; phylum Streptophyta; class Magnoliopsida; order Cucurbitales; family Cucurbitaceae; genus Citrullus; species Citrullus colocynthis. Next base: position 976,821 of record QLSR01000596.1, on the reverse strand, counting down.
ATGATGTGGGAAAGAGAGAAATAAGAGATCCTTGACGTCTAATGTATAATATTGGTTTAACATATTTCTACCTTGTTGAAGAATTTTGAGAGCAAAAATAAAAATAAATCTTTCCAAAGAGGTTTTAACTCTTAAATCTTTGTAACAAAGGTTTTGGTTCAAGTTTTGAGATTATTTAACGGCACATAAATTTGTTTTTCTTCTTTTACATACTAATTCTAATTTCACATCCAATTTTCTTATGTCTCGTTTACACACAATATGGAATCAAAAATATAAAGAACAATTAGAACGAAAATTAATTGGAATAAATCAATTAGAATAAGAATGTTATTCCTTGATTCGTATTTACTCAGTCGAATATATGGGAAGTATTTGTGGTAACATTAAACCTTAACAGAAGAATGTCAAAAGTAAAAGTAAAAAATAGACTCTTGTAGGTTTTAACTCTTAAATCTTTATGGGGGAAAAAAAAAAAAAAGATTTCTTCAAGTTTTGCGTCTATTTAACACGCATTAATATATTTTTATATCGACTTTATTATTTACATTTAATTAATTGTTTTTTATAATAAATTAAATAATTTAATTATATTTAATGCTAAAATATTCATTTATTTTTATTTTAAGAGATTAATTAATTAATTTAGCAATATATTAAATAAAACTAAATTTAATTTATGATATCTTACATCTAAATAAGTACTTAACTTGGTCAAACAAACACAAATTTTTAACTTCTAGATATTAATTATCATGTAAATTCAGACAATAATTATTCGAAACATTTATAACTTAGACATTAAAATTCAAGATATTTAATACCAATGAAACAATATTTGTCATTCAAAACCCCTAAAAGTGTTTTCGGTCTCGTACTTATATAATCAGAATAAAGAGCAAATCAATCGGAGAATAAAGTCACTTGGAATAAAATCAATCATAGTGGAAATCTTTATTTTTAAGTTATTTATTAAAAGTTTTCTAAGATGGGAATAAGAAACTGATTGATATTGTTTACTAAAAACGGATTGAAATAAGAATATGAAACAAACCTATTATGATTCCTTTAAAATTACATCATTCACACTTCATTTAGTTAAAATGCATTCTTAAATGATATCCTAATATAATTTTGTTAATTATATTTAATATTAAAAAATAATTACTAACGAGGAAAAAATTATGACATCAACTAAAAGAACAAAATAAATCTTTATAGATTCGATTTGTTTTCTTTTGTATCTTATCTAATACAAATATTATATTTTAATTAGTTGTATAATTAATGATAAATATTTAAAAAATCAAATAGGATATTTTAATTTTATAATATATATATGAATGCAACCAAAGATTATATTAATTTTATTTTTATTAAAAGAAAGATTATTAGAGTAAAGTTGTAAAGTAATGTATAAAAAAATTGTACTTACAAAATAATTTGGAACAACTAGATGAAATATTATAATATGATTGTCAATTTAAACATTGGTAAAAAAATAAAGTCTCTTTAGTTAATTTAAATATAAAAGCGTATAAAGAATTTTAAAATAAAAAGGGAAAAATTTTAAATAAAAAGGTTGTCGAATAACTCTCGATAATAAAAGATGTGAATGAGATTGTTGAAGATTTTTAAAAAAGAAAAAAGAAATGAAATGAGATAATGAGTAAAATTTTAAAAGAAAAAGAACAGATTGTTGAGATATTCTAATAAGATTGTCAAATTGAAAGAAAGTGTGTTAAATCTTGGTGGAATATCATTAATTAATTTAGATGTATATATAAATAAATAAATAAATAGAGGAAAAAGAAAATATAATTTCCAGAAAATGCGCATCCGGGGAATCGAACCCCGGTCAGTACCGTGGGAGGGTACTATGATACCACTACACTAGATGCGCTGTTTGACGAGTAAATAATATTTTTGATTTATTTATTTATTTCATGTGTTTTCTGAACTTTTTTTATAAAAAATTACAAATATACCAAAATCTATTAATGATAGACTCTTACCAACGATTTGGTCTATCACTCATAAATTTTAAAAGTAGAATCTAAATTTTATCATACTTGTAAATTCTTTTATATGAAAAAATGTTGAAAAATAATAACAAAATATCACAGTCTATCTATCATCGCAATAAACTATTATCTATATCTAAAATTTTGATATATTTACAAATATTTTGGTTATAGAGCGAAGAGAAAATCAATATTTCTCTATTAATTATGCTTTTAAATTGTTTAGACAATTTTAGAGACGTTAATTACAAACTAAAACCTTTATTAGATATCAGGAAAATATGTGAATGAGATTGTTTGAAGATTTTTTTTTTTTTTTTTCTCTTAAGAAGAAGATATAAGATATGAATGGAGACTTAAAAGAATAAAAAATAGGTGATTGAGATATTAATACTAAAATAGTTAAATTGAAAGTGTGTCAAATCATAAGCTAAATATCTCAAAGAGGCTTTTAGGAGGGAAATTTTTTGTTTTCCCTTTAAGTTGATAGTCATACATATCTATAAAGTAATTTTAATTATAAATATTAAACAAATTGTACCTTTTTGTATGGTTGAGAAAGAGATATCACCTCTTTCTTTTTTTTTCTTTTCATTTTTCAATTTTATAAAAATACTCGCATAAATGAAATTGATTGACTTTTGTAATTCTTCACATTTTAACTTTTGTAAATGCACACCGATGAATTTATAATAATTTACTAATTTTTATATGCTTTTGTACTTTTTTTTCTTTCTCTTTTCAAATTTGATTGACAAAAGGATAATGTTTGGTGTTTGTCAAAATAATATTTGTTTGAAAAAAGAAATTAATTTAGGAAAAAGATAGTAAATAAACAAAAGAGAATAAGCTTTTGGGGTTTTTTGTTCACATAAAAAACAATATTTTGTTTTAAATTAATATTTGAAAAAAAAACTGAAATGAGAGGATAAAAAGAAAAAATAATGTTTTAGTTTAAACTAAAGTTTGAAATTAAGAAGATAATCACATCATCCAATTCAAAATAAAAAATATATTATTTTTAACTAAAAAGATTATCATGAAATAAGAAAAATAATAATAACACTTTAATGTAAATTAAAGTTTAAAATGAAGAGAAGGATTAGATCATCCTATTCAAAATAAACAAAAAAAGTTTAACTAGGAGAGGATTATCGTGAACTTTTTTGCAAAAGTTAGATAATAATTTCGTTTAATTTAAAGATTAAAATTAAGGAGTAATCAAATCATCCTAATCAAATCAAAGTACAAAATATATTTTTTTAAATAATAGAAGATTATTATGGTTTTTTTTTTCCAAAAAGTTGGTTTAAATCAAAATTTGAAATTGAAAACAAAATCAAGTCATCGAAATTAAAATGACAATTTTAAGATGATTATCACGCAATTTTATAAAAGAAAAAAATTACTAGTTTTAAAAAATATTTTTTTGGTTAAATCAAAATTTAAAACTAAGAGGTAATCGAATATTCAAAATAAAAATTAAAACAAAATAATATTTTTAACTCATAATAGATTAGCACAAATTTTAAAAGATTTAAATTAAAGGTTAAGAATAAATCATTTCCCAACACTCCTAATTGAATTCCTTTAGTAGTTTTGAATAATCCTAAAATTTATTTATTTTTAATAGATTTTTCAATTCGATCTTTTTGCTTGATTTTTTTTTTAAAAAAAACTTTTTTTAATATTACATTTGAAACAATCTATGGTTTATTATTGTTACAAATTTAAAAATTAAAAGTTAACATGAATTTACCTAATTGGTTATATCTCGATTCAATAAATTGAACTTTAAAAAAAAACTAAAATCTTAAGTTTAAGAAAAGATTCTAAAATTCATAAAGTTCAATGATTCTAAAAATTCTAAGGTCAAAGTAATTAACCTAATAAATATAAAAATTATATTTAAAATAAAAATAAATAAATTACCAACAGACTTTCTTGAGTGAACAATTACATTCTTTTGAAGTTTATTCGATTTTCGATTTAAATTTTAATTTGTTCAATTTTAGTTTTTGTACTTTCAATAAATCTAAAATTTTGCCCCTCAAAGTTAATTCTTACTGAAATTGGTTTAATAACAACAAAAACAATAATTTCTATGTAAATAAATATAATATACAAATATATTTTTAAAATTTATAGAAAAATGCTAATAAATAAAAAAAATCAAAAAATCAAATTTTTTTTTAGAATAATTCAAACTATCAATTATAAACTACTAGTTGGGACTAAATTTAAAATATATCGAAAGTACATATACTAAATCTAAACAAACTTCAAATTATGAAACCAATGTAATAATTAAACAAATAAAAAAATGCAAAAATAAATAAAAATGCAAAACGATAATTAAATAAATTTAAAAAAAAAACAACAAAAATAAATAAATACTTATGAAAAATGCGCATCCGGGGAATCGAACCCCGGTCAGTACCGTGGGAGGGTACTATGATACCAACTACACTAGATGCGCTTTTGATATCCACGTAAACATATACTTTTAAAAGTTTATGTTATGTTTTTAAATTTTTTTTAAAAAAAATAAAGTTTAAAGAAAAAAAAAGGGTTTCAAAACAGTTATCCAAATATTTTTTTTTTGAAGCACATGAAGTTATCCAAGAATTTTAAATTTTAAATAATTAAAATAGGACGGTTTGATTCATAATCCGAAATTTTGTTTTCAAAAAGTTGGAATTGAGTATAAAGCAAGTACAAACCCGTTATAAAGAGTTCTAAATCCAAAAATAATTACAACCATCTTATCCTTTACTTCTTCAAATTTGATTTCTAATATCTTCTCACCCCCCAATTATTTATGTTGACTCTTATGAGTTAGTCTAGATTAGACTAATTTGTAAATGGTTTAAATTTTGTCATTAATTTTTTATTTATCAACAATTAATTGCACAACATCATACATATATTTATGTGTCGAATTGTAGTTAAATATTTAAAAAAGAAAATTGAGTACACGCACATTTATTTAATTAAATAGTAAATTAAATCATAAATAAAAATAAATAAATAATTAAGATAGAAGGGAGGGAAAGTAGATATAGATGATGAGAGAATGAATGAGAATGAGAGAAGATGAGGGGAAAATATAAATTGTAAGAAAGGTTATTGTACGAGAAAAATTACAAATAAACATTATATCCAATAAACCAAACATGTGATTTGGATCAAAACTCATTCCAACCCATTCAAATTGGATCTCATTACAACCCCAAATGCCTGCTTAGAGACTATCTTCGTGTAATTTTTTGTTCATGGCTAGAAATATGAAATGAATTCTAGTTCATTCAAATTAATTTAAAAAATAAATATTTTTTAAAAAATTGTTTTTATTTAAACACTTTTGATAATAACTATTTAAAATAAAGATATTAATAGCTTTTAAAATCAATTTTGAGCAATTGTCAAATATAAACACTCGAGAAGTATTCCAAACACATTTTTAACTTAAAATAACAACAATGATAGTAAATGTACAATTTATTCTTGTGTTTCGGACTTTCTCATCATTAGATTGTACTGTCCTTAATATGTCTAACATAGTATAAATGAATAACTTGTATTAAATAAAACGCAACCCATCAGACTAAGAAACAATGAAATGATTTAAACGGATAGAAATGGAATTAATAATAGTATACAATTCTCTATTTTCAATAATATTCAATAAACAAAAAGCTACAAAATCGTATATAAGTTTTATTCTTCGACGTGTCCAACAATCACCATGTTATCATCAATCTTGCGAAGCCAAAAACAGTGTCATTCTAGACTTATTATTGCTATCAAATTACTCTCAACTTAATTCTTGATTGGCTCGAGCACTACATAAGCATAAACCAAAATAAAACATTCGGTTAGCTGCAAGATTCACAATTCTAGTCTCGGTGTATTTCATGAACAATGTTTGCAAGAAAGAAAGTCATACAAGCTTTATTCAATTTATAGAACCAATTAAAAAACATTCTTAACCTATTCATGCTGAGTAAATGCAAAACCCCTTCTTAGATCATAATGAATGAACTCAAAAACGATTTATTAGGACCCTAAATTTGTTTTCCCCTACTTTGACTCAAGCATCGACCATTAAGCACCACCAAAACAATCACAGTTACTGAAGGACTCGTGCCCAGAACATAGGCTCTATGGGTGTCTTAATTGATCACTATAAAGGAAGGTAGCTTTTTTTTTACCCTTAGCCATGTATGCACATTGCAAGTTTATATATATATATATATATATATATATATATATATATATATATATATATATATATATATATATATATATATATATATATATATATATATTTTCTTTTTTCAAGTAGGCATATAAATCATTATTTTCTCCCTTTAGTATCATATTATAACCTATCATGCAAGACACCCTACAATCGGTGGAATGTTTCGAAGTGACAACAAAAATATAAGCTAAGCTATATAACTTGATTCTAAGTTCAAAAGAATCTAAGACAGAGGGGCAAAGAATTTAAAAATGCATGAGAGGCAATAATTATTTTTTAAAAATGGCTCAAAATCATGAATATTCTTTCAAATTTTCTTAAGAGCAATCATAGCCACAAAAAGAGCATTATGTCATCAACTATCCTAATTATGAATCATCCAACAAGCAAACAACAATTCATGCATAAATGCTTAGAATGCACAAGAACTCAACCATAACTCAAAAGATCATAACTCAACCACCCCAACTTTTGAAAGTTACATGGCCGAGGAAACAGAAAACCTTCCCGTATAGCTTCCCTCGAGATTTTTCATTTTCTTTTAGTACCTACAAAAGAAAAAAGAAAAAAGGATTAAATTACGAAAGCAAAATTAAACATATGGTTAGGCTCCACGGGAATGTGCTTAGTTTAGCATATTTGACATAGATATATCGTGATCAAATCAATGATGAAATGATTCAAACATATAGAAACAGTATTAATAATGGTATACAATTCTCTATTTTCAATAATAGTAATAAATTATTATTATTATTATTATTATTATTATTATTATTATTAAAAAAAAAAAAAAAAAAAAAAAAAAAA
>QLSR01000596.1:914409-969254 GCA_031780015.1 Citrullus colocynthis | reverse complement strand
AAAAAAAAAAAAAAAAAAAAAAAAAAAAAAAAAAAAAAACCCTACAAAATCGTATAAGGTAGTTTCATTCACAAACACTTTGCTTTGGCTTCTTGAACGTGTCCAACAATCACCGTAATATCATCAATCTTGCCCCCGTCGCACGAGAACCCCGCCCTCCTAGCCGCAGCGGAAAACGGCGTCGTTCTCGACTTATCAAACGAGTTCCCCAACGCTAACTCAGCCAATCGCCAAGCCAATTTCCCCGGGTCAACTCGTTCCTCCTCTTTTAGAACCTTCTCGATCTCGCTCGCGAAAACGTTGTCCAGTAACCCATCCGTACCGGCGACGACGATATCTCCCGTCTTAACCTCGACTCTGCACTCCCAAGGCTGAATCGGCAAGCCGAGAGAAAGTCCAGCCGCCAATTGAAAAGGACAGTTGAATCGGTGCTGTTGCGATACCGATACGAAAACGAGCTTCTTCTTTCTGAAGATCATGAATCCGCTATCGCCTATATTCGCCGCCTTCAACGCATTGCCTCTCAGAGCGATTATGCAGGCTGTTGAGGATCCGAGAATCCTCGTCGTTTTCAAGTAGCCTTTCGTCAGAATCCTCTTCGGATCCGCGTCTGCGTCCAACTCTGCCGCCGCGGCGCAGTTCGCCATCAACGCTCTGGCGTACTCGCCGGAGTCGATTCCTTCCTCTGCCCAAGCACCGACGCCATCCGCCACTCCGAAGACTTTGTCCGATGTGGACAAGAAGTGAGCGTCCTCTCCTAGTGGTCCGAACGAGTTTTGCTTCGGAATGTAGAACGATCCGAAGTCAATTCTCAAATCCGGCACGGAAGACACGGCCGTGGGAGCGGCAGCCGCGAAAGGATTATAAGAAGAATGATTCATTGAGTTTAGATTGGTTTAGGAAAGCAGAATGAAATCGGAAAAAGTGGCGGAAAGAAAGTGGTAGTGGAAGGGCTTTTATAGTGAGGAAGTGTGGACAATTTTAATTTGATTGTTTACTTTCACGAGAAGGAAGCCTCGAAGATATATATATCTTCTAGAAAGATAAAACTCTGATGCAACTCACGCTACATTCATCTATTGTATAATTTTTGTTTCATTTAATTAAAAATTAAAAAGTCAAAGTGTCAATTTTTTTAAAAATAAAATATATGTATTTTCCGTGATTAAAAATAAAAGAAGCATTAGACTTAGTGCATCACCTAAACATTGTTTTTTTTTTTTAAAATCAATTTATATGAAATTATATTTCTAAAATTTGGGACCAAGGCCAAAAATTGCATCAATTTTTTTTTAATTATCAATTTAAATCATGACTTTTCAATAATTTAATATCAGCTTATAATTTATAATAAAATCAAAGGAAAAAAAAAACTAATATCCTATGCCAAATCTCTTGTAAATATATTTTCAAGTTTTTTTCTCGGATCTCTTTTCTCTAAAATATTTTTCCCTGTTTAAAATTACTTTTTACTGAGTTTTGGCAGTATTTGAGTTTTGGTTCAACTTTTTTATCTTTTTTTTTTTTTTTTAAGAATAAGTTCGGATTGTCCTGCATGCTTTTTATTATTATTATTATTATTTTAAATGTTGACTTTTCGTTTTAAATTAAAATAATAGTTAAGAACACTATCTTTTCTCTCTCCCCTCCCTCTACTGGCATTCCTTCTTCTTCTTTAGTTATTACTTTTAAGTTAATTGTCATGTCAATTTTTAAAATAATAAAAAAAATTAGCTCGAGAATCTTCTAAATCTATTCTAAAATTTTCGGGATTAAAATGGTACATTTGAAACTTTAGGTAACAAACATACTTATTACTTAAAATTTATGGACTAAAATGATAATTTTCCTTTATATTTAAACTTAGGTAAGACTACAAGTTTGGTCATCAATTTTAGATTTGTTACAGATTTCGCTTCTTAAACTTTAAAAAATGTATTGATGAACTCTCAATTGTATGTTTTAGAGGCCAACTAAACTTTAGAAATTGTCTAAATTATAATCCTTAAACTTTCAAGGTATGTAATAGATCTCTAAAATTTCAATTTTTGTCTCCTAGATCCTTGAGTTGTTTGAAATTCTTTAAAAGGATAGTTATCTTAAATATGGCAAAACTGTTGAAAATATTTACAAATATAGCAAAATATCATTGTTTATTACTCATAGACAGTGATAAACAACGAAAGATACTGATAGTTATCTATCAATGTTTATCACTAATAAACAGTGATAGATAATAGTAGTCTATCATTTGATAGACTTGACACTTTGTTATGTTTGTGAATATTTTGGCTCATTTTGCTATATTTGAAAACGAAAATTTTTAAAATTCACATATTTAGTTAGATAGATATTTGATAGTTTCAAGTTATATTAAACATAAAATTCAAACTTATATATCAATTAAAATTTTAAAATCTTAACCATGTTAGAGACCCTATTAGACACAAAAAGCCAAAGTTTGCAAATTTAGTAGATTTTTTTTTTTTTTTTTTAAGTTGTAAGATTTATTAAACACAAAATTTAAAGGTTACAATTACATTACACATCCCTAAAAGTTTAGGATCAAATAAACATGGACTTCAAAATTAATTTAGAAGATAAACTCGTGGTTTTATCTTAAAGTTATTATACTAATGGGATGTTGAAATTATTCAAATATTTTGAAAATTTTCATTTTTTAAGATTAAAAAATTTCAATCAAAATAAGATTTTATTCCAAATTTTATTAAAATGTTTATTATCAATCTCGATAATTTTTTAAGGTTGTGTTTATTTAGTATTTGAAAATTTAAAATGATTTTTAAATATTGTATTTATAAGGTATTAGTTGGTGGGTTGATTTTGATAAGGATCGACAATTTTTCATAGTCCCCCCAAAAGAAGCAGAGAGAATCCTAAAATTCGAGACAAGACATTTTATTTATTTATTCCCTGCCCCATCCCCAACCATGGGCCCACCTTCCCCTATCCATATCTATAAAATCTTTAATAGTTTTATTTATTTATTTATTTTAATATTCATTGACATTTATTTTAATATTTTTTTTTAATTATGTTTATTTGAAAGTATTTGCATCATTTAACGATTAAAAATAATGGATAATATAGTCAATTAATTTATCCAAAATTTAACTTTAGAAGGTACGTTTTAATCCTATTTATGGTATAATTTTAAAAAAAGTATTTGGGTGCATCAATTTTTCCTTTTTTTTTTTTGGCTCATGACTTTAAATCATATTTTAGAAAATAATAATATATCCTTAAATCACACTTAAAAAATAACAATAACAAAAAAGATGTTGTTTGATTGAGGTGTTAAAATAAAAGGAAAAAGGAAAGAGATTGTCAAATCTAATTAACACAAACTTTTTAATAAAAAAATTCAAATCATCTTTTTTTATAAGTTGTAGTAGACTAAAAAAGAGTATAAGTTGTAGTAGACTAAAAAAGAGTATGCACCTCATAATGCATCTAAATATTGCTCATAATTTAGATTTTTTAAAAATCTAAAAAGAAAAAAGTAACAGAGAATTTTTTCAGAAAAAAATTCCGCAACCGACAAAGTATCTTTAAGATCGGGAATATGTCAAGGACGCCTAGGATGGAGAGAGGAACAATTTTCTAGTGATGCTCAACTGTCACCCGAAAATTTTAACACATTTAAACTTCATTTGATAATTAGTTGACTTTTATTTTTTAAAATTAAGCTTATAAAATCTAGAGATTATTTTATTATTAGTATTGTATATTTTAAAAGAAATCTTATTATAAAAAACAAAGACTTTGATGCCAAAGTTAGAGATGAGAATATGGAATATATGAAAATAAGTTACATGTTTTAGATACCACGATTGTTTATAGAGAGAATGAGATGAAGTTTTCCCTTTACTCTTAGAATTGGAGGAGACTGATTTTTCCTTATCCTACATAAGTTAGGGTTAGATCTATTGGATTAATGATTTATTGTCACGTGGATTGATTTAAATCCAAGTCTACTTTATCATGTAATTCTCTTCTATCTTTTTTTTATTTTTGACTTATTTATCACGAGGTCTAAATTTACTCGTAACAATAAATAAATATACTTTTGTTTTTTCTTTTTACCCTTTGAACATCTTTTCATCCATTCTTATCTCTAAAACCAAAAAATAGTCCTTTTGTTTGTACCGTGGGGTGTGAATTTAAGCCCATAGAACAGTTTTTTTTTTTTTTTTGTTTTATTCCTCCAATTAATTGAATATTTTAATATTATTATTACAAGTAATTTAATTTCTTAAAAAAATTAAATTTAAGTAAATATTTATTATAGTTTTATTACAACTTTAGTTTTGAACGTCAAGATCTTTGATAAAACTTATTATATTACAAATTATAATATATTATGTAGACCTTTTATTATAATTCGAATAAATTGGTATACATATAAAATTAAAATATATACATTAACTTAAAAAAAAATCAAAATGTAAAACCTTTTTTTTAAAATTTTTATATCTATCTCTTATATCATATTCAATAATTATATCGTCCTTTATTCCTAAGTTAAATTTATAATTTAATCACTCACATTTATATCATAAATAATTAAATTTCATACATTTAAATTTTCAACCACTAAAGTTATTGTATAAGATAGAAAGACAAGCGAGAAACAATGTAAAATGTTACTAAATTTTGAGTGAAATAAAATATAAGGGATTTTATATTAGAAACAAAAAACAAAATAATGCCCAAGAAAAACATTTTTTTATCTGATCGTAAGGATTTAAAATGAAAGTAAAAACTTTTTAAGAACTTAAACAAATATCAAATAAGTTCTACTTGATACGAAAATTTAAAAATTAGATATTTGTTACAAATCTTAATCAATTTTTAAAAATAAAATTAAAATTGCTTACTGAATGCAAATTTATTGAATCCAGTGAATTTAAAAACGTAAAACAAAATCTAAACCGTCTACTGAAAAAGTCCTTATTTTGAGCTTTGGAGAATAAGTCCTTATTTTGAGCTTTGGAGAATGCAATCAAAATTTGACAAAATTTAACATCAATTAAATAAGATGATAATCATAAATTTACAAAGAATGATAACCATCTCTAATAATATAAGATATTTTGGAATTGAAAAAAAAAAAAAAAATCCCACGGGTTTATCACAAAATCATACCCCCGAAATCATTATCGAAATGTAGATTAAAAAAATAACAAAAATAGCTTTTAGAAGCTTAAATTTTAAAAAGAAAAAAAAGAAAAAAAGAAGGTGATGGGCTTGACGACTTTAAACAAAAGTTTGTGTGGAAAGATAAGCATGCAAGTATCTGACGATAACATCCTTGCCCGGTCAAGGCACTGTATAAAATCAAAGGCTGCATGTTTGGACACGTTTCATTTAAATAATTATGTTTGCTTTTAATTAATATTTTTCAAAACATTAAAGAGTGTTGCTACTTTTAAAACAAATTAGTAGAAAATAGTTCTCTCACACACACACTCTACATTTTTTATTTTTTTTTTTGTTCATTTATCCCTTAAATAGCAAAATATATTAAAATATTATATTTCCATTATATAAGCAAAAGCTAATTACCACATTTACATTTGTGAAAATACATGAGTGGAACTTGCCCATTATCAATCAGTTTATGGCATGATCCTATGCATAGGGTTAGACAAAGTGCATCTCAAATATATTCTTTTAAAAATATAAATGTATATGTATTAAATAAGAATTTTCTTATCAAATATGAAGTGTCCACCTTTCTTTTACTATGGAGTTAAAAAGATACATAAATGCTAGTGTTCTTTCTTTAAAAGAACGAATTTATGGTCGGTTTTGATTGCCTCAAAAAATGTTTTCTAACCAATTATTTTTATTGAACTATATTTTATCAAAATATTTATTTATATATACATACATCATATGTTAAAGTAATAAATATTTATTTAAATGGCAAATAGAAAATAAAATTTTACCATATTTATAATTTTTTCACCCGATTTTCAAACCTCCCTTTAATTTATAGATACAAAAAATTAATTTGAAGTCTATTAATGATAAAGTTGATAAAAATTTTACTATATTTGGCTATACACTCAATAAATTTCTGACTGAATTAAAATATTTCGAACAGACATAAAACACTTTTTACCTTTTAGAAAAAAAAAATTCACAAACACACAGACCACTTGAAAAGTAACCAACCAAATAAATACATTCTTAAGAAAAATTGATGGATAAATTGATAAAGTAATTTTTGTGATATATGCCTGAACTAACATAAAATTTAAACTATTATACTATTGGTCCATTAAGATTATAAGCAGATCCTCATCCATATGTCGGAAAAAAGATTAAAAACAAAGCCAGACCAGCGGATCACTTAACCAAGGTAAAGTGAAGTGTAAACAACATTAAAAAACAAATGGATAAAACAGTTTTTTTCAATAAATAAATAGACAAAACAATTAACTGATCAGAACAGCATTTAAGATTACAGAATGCTTCATTTGAGAGAATTACAAACAGTGAAAAAAAAAAAGAATATCGACTGTAGTACTAAATTCTGAAACTTGGATAAAAGTCGAAAACTTTCAAAGGATTCATACAGTTACACTATTCAACACTTATTTTTTTATTTTTAAAATTTTAAATTCAGTCATTTTCTAGAAACAAAATTGAAATTTATAAAATTCAATTTTGTATAAGATAGATACAAAACTAAAAGTTGAGAAAAACACATTTTTCTAAGCCACACGTAAATATGGAAGACTAAAAACTTGTAATTTAATCTCTTCCCTTTTTAAGTGACTGGATGATTGGCACGTTGACGGTCCTGATTCAGTCCCCAACCCCGAACACCGAACTGGAGCTCGGCGGCAGCGATGAGGAACTCGACGGCCTGCTTGGGGGTGAGAAGCTCCACCACTTTTTGCATTGTCCTCAGGCGGAGATCGTCGGCTTTCTTTATAATGCTAACCAGACCTTCAACCCTCCCCGTCACCTCCGTCCTCGTTCCGATCAGTTCGCTCACATCGTCCTGCCACTCCGACAGCTCCTCCGTTATCGCATTCTCCTCCTCCACCTACATCACACATCCCATTGCCCCTAAAATACACCCCCCAAATTTTCTTTGACAACTATTCATAACCTTAATATCAACTACACAAACAACTACACTAACAATTTACTCCATAAACTTTGGTTTATAATACTAAAGTCTAAATTATTATTGTTGATTCATCAACGTTAGACATACCAAAGGGGATTAAAAAAAGCAAAAGGGTCATCAAATCAAAGGAATTTACCGTTTGACATTGGAGCTCGCTAACGCGGCGAAACTGCAACGGGGAGAGGTCGCCGAGGTCGCCGGTGCGAAGACCGCGAAGAATATCGACCATGCGTGATTCAAAGAGAATGGAGGACTCAGAGTAAATGAGATGAAAAGTAGTAGTGGGACGCCACCCAGCGATCCAATGGAGGGATCGTTCAAGAGAGGTGGCCCATGGCGCCGAGAACACAGACAGTGGGTCGCGCTCGGCGGCCACGGACTTCACGCGGTAGTAATCGGAGTAGTGAGACATGACGGCTTCGACGAGGCGGGCGAGATCGGCGGAGGAAGAGTTGTGGTTGGACTTGACGGCGGTGGCCGTGGAGGATAGCTGGTCGATGAGGCGGTGGAGGTGGTCGAACCAGGTGGCGTAGAAGCTCGTAAAGTTGAATCCGCCGCTCATTTGGGTACCGGTTTTCACTGACGCTGAAAGAGCGTTAATTGGAAGAGTAGAGTAAATATTACATCAAATTACATGCAAAGAAAATATAGTTTCTACGTTGAATAGCCACGTGGACAGCTTACGTGGAAGAAGGTTGCTAGGCGTGTCCAGTCGGCCGCAATCCCATCTTCTCTACTTACGGCGCTCTTGCAGCTTTTTCGCCTGCACGTTTGATGCGACGAGTAAAGTTGTCAATTTTCATTTTACAACTACAAACATACAATTGGTCCAAATTATTTAGTAGATATAAAATTGATGTTTTTTTAGTTATAGGTGAATCAAATAAATAGTAAAATTTTGACCTTCCGTGCTTAAATTTTTTAGTTATAGCGACATCTAGAATGCTGATTTAATTATTATAGTCGATAATTATTATACTATGTGAGTTTTAATAATTTGTATTTTGAGTATCTATTGTTTAGTCTATATAAAAAATAACAAATACGGTAACAAGGAGTTAAAAAAAATAGGTAAGAAATAGTAAATAGTCTTAAAACTTTTTATATATATATATATAAAAAGAAACTCCATCAACAATTTTGTCATACATGAATTCTGTTTATAAGATATTAAGCTAAATAATTTAAATTTCATTCGGTAACTTTTTGCTTTTGAAATTTTTGTAACCATTTTCGTTTTTGTTTTAGTAAAACTTTTATAAAAATAATAAAACTTGCAAACTATTTAGAAAATTAAAAGAAAAATAGATTTTATTTTTAAAATAATAAAATGGTTACCTCAAGAAGTTGGTTTTGTTTTTCGCTTTGCTTTGCCACCGTTAAGCCCAAAACCCTCGACTTCACAAGCATCTAATCGTCTATGTCTCGCGTCAGAGCTCTTCACCGTCAAATCGATTTCCTTTCGAAACTTAGAAACCATCTCTTCAATTCACAGTTCACAAATTCCCCCCAATTTCATCTTCTTTCTTCTACTTCTCGAACTTTCTCGCTGAAAATCGAAGAGGGGATCGGACCAGAAATTGTGGCCGGAAAGAGGAATACACGTTCGGAGTTTCTGGTTAGCGAAGCCGTGAGTTCGAAGGGAAGTGTGCAATCTCGCGAGGGGGAAAGTCGAAATGAAGGCATTGTGCTGAAAGGAAATGTGGGTTGGAAAGGAAGCGAAAAATTGAGAAGAGGGGATGCTTTGCTCCGTAAAGAGCTTTCTCCGGACATGGAGATGTTTGTGAGATGTTTATACAGGGAAGGATATTTTAATTATGCTAATTTCTTGCCCGACAACAATCTGGTTCTTAGTTACTTCGAGTGTCGTCATGGACGGCATTTTATCAAGTCTGCAGCTGAGCGGTTTGGCAGAGACAATCAAGAAATTGCAAAGTAAGAAGAGTCTGAATTTAGGTTCTAAGTGTGGTTAGTCTTATGAGTTCTCATCGTTAGTGCGTTAATATTGTATCTCCGTGACTCTGTTGCGTTTTTTTGTGTAATTTTTTGAGAATTGGTGTGAGGAGCTTTTGTCTGTGGAGTTTGAAGTGCAAAGACATTCGAATATAATGTGAGTGGAAGAATAAACCATATCTTACGTAATTGGAGACAAATTTTATTGTTATTTTGGATCAATTCCCATGTTCTGCCTTGTGCATTGATATGGGGAAAGGGAAACTATCCATGATTCTAGTTTTGAGCTTTTTCAAAACATGCTCTATGCATCTTGTGGCAGTTAAGATGAAGAAATTGAGGTCATTTTCTGTTGGGGTTAGATTACTCTAACTACAATTAGTATCATAAATGTAAAAATGATGGTATGAATCAATTTTTTTTTTTATGCATTATTTTAATTTTTTTTTTTTTGGATAGGATTCTTTGAAGCATTATTTTGATATTTAAGAGTATGAAAGCTATGAAAAAAATATTTCTAGTTTACTTTCAAAAGGACCATGGTCAAAGTCTAAAGTTTGATTTTCCATATTCAAATATTGGAATATCTGTTGCTATTACTATTCCCTAGCAATTGTTGTTTGCTGGGTTGGTTGGTTCAATTGGTTCGTCTTTCAAAAGTTATTGTATTTTTTCGTCTCTGTAGGCAGTTCAATGTTGATATTTATTTACCAACTTGTCAATCTGAACATAACTCAGTGTAGTAATTACCATCTGAAAAGTTAATGGTTCGATCTCCCACCCTTGCTATTGTTGAACTCAAAAAGATATCCATCTACCAACCTAAGTATAGTTTAATTAGTTTTGGCATTATTGACCCTCTACTAAAGAGATATCCATCTAAGCATAACTGACATGAACCGACCTATCTTGATCTTCCAAGACATACCTTGGTCTCTTCAATTTTACCCTTCCTAGCTGATGCTTGGTGCTTGTTCATTGTAATATTCCTAATAAGTTTCAAATTTTAACAGTCTGAACTCTGATTTTGAAGGCAATAATTTTTTTTCTATTTCATCTTTCTGTTTCTGGCAGTTGTGTTTCATTAAGAAGACATCCCCCTATTGTTTCACGTCTTGAATTCTTAGTCTTGGGATTTTCAGATGGTTGTCTGGTAGTGACTTGAGAAAGGTTGCCTTCTTTGGATGCCCATCCACTGCAAGAAAAGATGTGTTTGCGGCTAAAAGATTGCGAAAATTTTTTAGAATCCAAGAAGACACAGTAAGCCAGAGCTCAGTAAATATTACCTTACTCCTTCCATTACCATTTAAATATTTAGTAAAATTCTTTGGCTTTGTTTTCTTCCTCTTCAAATTGTCTGCAGGTCTGCCACAAATGCATCTTGAGACAATCATGCAAGTATGTGAATCAAGGTGTTTGGGATGGGGGCACCAAGAATTTGAATTTAGCAGCCGTTTTGCAGGTTATTACTCAATATGCCTTGGAAGCTATACCAAAACAACTTACAATACCAGAAGATATAAAGGCTTCTGTAAGCCGATTGCTGAAAGAGATATTGAAACTGAGCCCGACCGTGTCAAGGAACTAGTTTTCATTGGCTGAATACAAGTTCTCTTTCAGCAGAAGTAAAAATTCTTCCTCCCCCATATTATCCTGGAAAATCTGGGTTGCTCTCCTATGTGTTGTTGAACTATCTGTGCATCTACCTTGTTCATACTGAAAGGTTTGTGAGCAGCAAAGTTAATGCTATTTCTTTGAGCGATAATCTCAAATACATGATTCTGAGTGCCTCTTCTTGTTGACATTGATATAGAACCTGAGAATTCAGGTTCAGTGATTATGTGCCTGAACAGTTAGGTTTGGAAGAGTTACAATTTTTTCACATTAGTTTATTAGTTATTTGCTTCCAGAAACAATTAGCCTCAATTAGCTTCCCTTTGTAAATTGTGAAATGTATTCCTTATAATGTCTTTTCTATCATGAGAATTATTATTATTATTTAAGTAATTTATATAAATTATGATATTTTATTGTCTACTTATGCTAAACTATTATATGTGTCGTGATAGATACAGAGAGTAATCTATCGCGGTATATCACATATAAACTATGATATTTTGCTATTATTTATAAATATTTTTATTTTTGTCCTTTAAAATAATCTTTTATAATTAAATTTGAATTATCAAATTTAAGATTTATTGAAAGTTTGAGAATTAAAATTGGACAATAGAAATAGAAAGATAATGAATAAAGTAGTATTCAAACAAGAATTATTTTAGGGTCTTATATTGTAAATGACAATTTTGTACCGTTTATCTGTGAAACGCTTCAAATTAGTAACATAGCCTTATTGAACAAACTTTTCCCATTAGACCAATTTTGTTGGTTGATTTGAGTGCAACGACTTATAATCATACTCCCCAACACTTTTTCAAGAATATAGTTTATGAAGAAAGTTGAGAACATAGTTTATGAAAAAAGTTACAGTCTAATAGCGTACTTTGTGGCAAACTACTATCATTTTTCGAAAGTTCTAATAAACCATGGACATACGACTTTCATTGGAGGTTGTAGTAGTGTCTACTAGTGAAAATATGTGTCACTCTAACCCTTGTTATATTTGAAGGGCGACTTTAGAATTAGAGATGTTCATTTTTTCTACAAGGATCGGAAAGAGGAAGGAAAAAAAAAAAGTTTCCATCCAATTAAACCAGAATGAAGAAGGAATGTATTTTCTATTATTATATAATATATGTATGTATAATTACATAACTTTATTTGAGATTTTTCATGTTTCATTTAAGAAGTTTAATATTTTTTTTTTCATGATGAATTAAACATGTGAATGAGGACTCATAGGAGAATTAACTATTTAATTGAAAAGTTTTCACAATTCTTTTAAAAAGAAATTAAGAGGAGAATAATTCTTCCTAAGCAACCCAATCCCTACGAATTCTACCTGGTGATTTTCTTGTCCAAATCTTCATTAAATTAAATGGAAAATGAAATGAGGTCCCTACTCCAATTTGCATGATGATTCTCTCGTCTCGTGAACATCTTTAAACGGTTAATTTAAGAAATAATTTTTTATTGCGAACATGAGTATTGACTTTAAGATAGATGTTCGATTCTACTACCCTACATATATAAAAAGAAGAAATTGAAGCAAATATTAATTATATTTTGAAAAAACACCAAGTATGTCCATTGATCTGACATTAATTGTCACACGTGCGACCTTAGGGAAGTAGTTACATATAAAGATTAGACGAGGATCAGACCAAATTCCTCCATTCTTGTCCTTACCAAAAGAAAATGAAAAGAAGATCTGAGTCTTCTCTTACATTGGCTGTGACAAACTTAGCGTCTGTGGCACGTGGTTCTAGAACTCCTTCCTTAATAATTAATTATAATAAAAAAAAATACTATTTTCAAACCTAACAAAATATATTAATTTATTTACAAATATAACAAAATATTTATAATTTAATATGTCTATTAGGGAGAGATTTTGCTATATTTAAAAATATTTTCAATAATTTTACAATTTAAAATAATTACTTCAAAAGAAGAATAAATATCAGTTTTACACTTTAAACTTTGAGAGTTGCATAAAACATTTGTATCGAGTTAGATTTTGAATTTTGATAACCTTTTTTCAGATTTCATTTAACCAAGATCTTGTAAAAGTTATATAATTCGAATCAATTAAATTGCTAAATTTTGATAAACCAATGAATTTAAAACTCTTGGTTATGACTATTTTTGAAAATCATTTACACACTAATTCTCAAACATGTGTAGACTTTTTTAAATATCTATTTAAAAGTAAATGCATGAATAGTTAAATTTTTTTTTTAATTAAAAGTTTAAATGGATTGATTTAGGAAAATTTATTGGTCTCATTTATATTTATAATTTTACACCAAAAATTCTAAAACGAAAAGGAATGGAGTGTATAAATTTAGAATTTCAAGTTTTATAATTAGTAATGTAATGTTTAAATTGAGAATTAATATTCTCTTTAAAAAAATCTGGCCAGTGTATAGAATTAGCCACAGCTTCAATGGCTGACGTGCTCCCTTCAACCGCGTTGGCAAATTGGCGTTCAGAAGAAGAACCCTTTCTCTTTCAAATCCTCTCGTCTTCTTCATTTCTCATCTTTACCTTCTTCACTTCCAACAATCCCCTTTATGTTACAACCTGAAAATCAATTCTATTAGTCCATCCAATCCATCCATAACCTAATTCCATGCTTAGTTTCTTTCAGGATTGATTTCTGGGACCGCGATTCTCCTGCTTACCTGTATCGATCTCGACCACCCTTGTTCAATTCGAGTTTTGAGTTGGTGGCTCTTTTGAATCTTACTGCTTGGAGTGGAACTGGTGATGCAAGGTTTTTTTCTCGGTTTTGCAGTTCTGTTTGTGCCTAACTAAAGTGCTTCTTCTTGCATACTTCTTGTATTGTATGAAGTGGTTCTGGGTGTGAGGTAAAGGTTGAAGGTTTGGATTTTTTAACTAATGTCCGTAGAAAGATCCTTTGAAGCGTGGGAGGAGGTGCAGAGGCATGGTCAGGATTTGGCGGATCGCCTTGCTCAGGGGTTCACGGGACTGATTCATTCTCACATAGCGCCGCCTTCTTTTCCCTGGCCCAATCCTCCCCAGTCTAAGCTCTTTGATCTTGAATTTCCGGGTCAAAGTTTTGGTGTCAAGGATTATGGGTTAACTGCCCATAATTCAGGAATTAATGGGGTTACGTCCATTTTTGATATTGGTAATAGGATTGGACAAGCTGGCGCTGATTTTGGTGCTTGTTTGAATGGTATGGTACAACAATTTTTTAGACAGCTCCCAGTTCCGTTTCGGCAAGAGGAGAATGTGATAGCATCGATTAGGATGGATCTGGATAAGAGTTGGCAGAGGGATGATATGGGAGTCACTGTTCAAGGAAATCTTGGAACATTAACGGAGTGTTTGCGTAATTCTGAACTTGTTGACAAGGATTCTGCTTCAGATGGGGTGGTAGATGATGAAGCTTCTGGCTTTGATTTGAGGGCTATAGGACATCTGGGTAGGGCACAGGTATAGCACTGTGATCAATGTTTTTCTTATTTGCAAATTGCAGGCATGATATTGGCAGCTCGGCAGATAATTAATTTTCTAATTGACTTCGTTGGGGTGTTCTATTTTGACTAGCACAGAAATGATTTACTCTTATTTGCTGGAGATACTGTTTAATGTACTGATTGTTGTCTACATGTGTAACTTATAAATGGCTTATCACAAAATATACAGATCTCTTCCAACAAAAAATCTACTCAATAAAGTGATCAAGAGTTCCTTTGCCGAATAGCTTCTTTAAATAGTTGTTAACACACTGCCGTCTAAGCGGCCTTCTCAGCCACAAACTTAACGCATCTACGATCATATTCAAAATCTCTACTTATAAAGAGACAAATAATGGTTATTATCATGGGGAAGAAACCAGAAATATTTTTGGTTTTTTAACCAGGAACTAAAGAATAACATAGAAAGGTAAATTTGAAAGATTACAACTATATTGCCCATAGAGGAAACTATTGTGAACTGGGTATTACTCATCCAAAAAAGGTGAGGCATGTTGGAGGAACCATTTCAAAATGGTCAGCTGTTACGGCATGTCAATAATAGAAGACATAGTTGCAATACTGTTGTGTCATGTGAGTGAATCAATCTCATGGAAGACTACGAAAAGTTGATACATTTTTTTGTCTGTAGTAGTTCTGTCAATCCTTGGTTCATCTTCGTGACTGCTCATTTTAGTTTAGGAAACTCCTAACCCTGCTTTTTTTGAAGTTACATTGTCTTTTTGTTCTACCTATTCTAGTGGAAATTCTCCGGCAAATATTGTATTCAAATCATTGTCCCCAGTTGTCAGTAGTATTTTCTATATATTCCAAAACACTAAATTCCATGGCATTTATTCATTGTTTTTATTTTTATTTGCGGTAGAGGGCTTGGTGGTGTTAAATAAATCGTAGTAATGTGGGTTGTGGATTTCTTTTGGAATATCCATTTGGTTTTTATATCTTCTGTTTTTCCTTTAACCTTTATTTTTCTTTGGGTGTAGAGCACGATCAATGTTTCTTCAACGTATGATAGTAGATCACGAGATGTGGAAAGTTCATTAGTTGCTAGAGGAGATTTATGGAGAGTAGAGGCATCACATGGCAGAACTGCAACTGGAAATGATACTTCATCTTTATTTCTGCTGCAGCTTGGGCCAGTTCTCTTTGTTCGTGATTCAACACTTCTTTTGCCTGTGCATTTATCAAAGCAACACTTGCTTTGGTACGGTTATGATAGGAAGGTAATACCTACTTTATTTGGTTAGTGGCATCAAATTAAATCACGTGTCGGAAGGACATTGAAGTCGTGAGAATTAATGTGCAGAAGTATGATCTTGTTTTCAATTAAATAAACAGAAGAGTTTGGCTGTTGCTGCTAGGAGATGTTAGGCTTTAGCCGCCTTTCAAGAGGCATCTATTACCTGCAGAGCAACCGACCTCTTCAAGGAGTTCTCTGCACTGCAACCAGCAGCTATTCTTTTAGAAAAAATATGATTGTCAATATGATTATTTCTTTTGACTTTCAGTGTTAGTTTTATTATGGACACCTGGACCCTTTTTTTCTTTCTTTTGGTAAGAAACTTTCCCAAACCATGTCCTACCACCAATTTTCAGTTAATCTGCATTTTAAGGTAAATGGATGTTCTGAATCTGGGATAGTTCTTTCCTGTCCTAAAAATGATTTCTGCAGTTTTACGTTACTTGATGTGAGTGTTGAACTTGAATATCTCCTTGCATTATATGTAGAGATCTTTTATTACAGTCTAATAGAACCCTGCATCAGTTAGAAGGTACAGTATATTTTAACTTGGCAATTGGGACCCTCAGTGCAATGTATATAGTACGAGACTTTTGACTTGCACTGCCAATTGTATGCTTTTAGAGGAACTTATGAGCCTACTTCATTCCAGCTTCTAATTTTGTTGTTTCATGAATCATCAGAATGGAATGCATTCTCTATGTCCAGCAGTCTGGTCAAAGCATAGAAGGTGGCTGTTTATGTCAATGCTTTGTCTCAATCCCCCAGCATGTGTAAGTTGATAAAACCGTTTAGTTTCCTGAAGCTCATTGTATTAGCAGAATAATTGTGTCGAATTTAATTTTGTTTTAAGGTTGACATAAATGATATAATTGTGTCATCGTAGCTCAATGGTAATTAACAGAGGTTCAAATTTTCATATAAGAAATCTGAGGCCATATTTTCAAAAGAAAGAAAGAATTGGCCTCATGATAGCTTTCGTGGGGCCCATTAAGTGCGTTTGGTCTTATTTTTTGTTCATGTTTTGTCCTTAGAAGGAAGCAAATTCTGCCAGGCTAGTGGCAATTATTTGAAAATAAAGCTTAGAACCATTTCTCATTTATCACACCTTTTGGATCGATCTAGTAACATAACCTCTCTCCTCCCTTCCTCCCAGTCCTTTGTTGATTTACAGTTCCCCAACGGGCAGTTGACATATGTATCGGGTGAAGGTTTAACTACAACAGCCTTTTTACCTTTTTGTGGCGGCCTCCTTCAAGCTCAAGGCCAATGTCCAGGAGAAATGAGATTCAGCTTCTCTTGCAAGGTTAGTCATGTTCTGATTTCCTCTCTTTTGATAAATAAGAGAAAAAGTTATTTCTCCTTTTCAAATTTAATGTCCAAAAGAACTTATACGGACCTAAATCTTGCTAAGTTGGCTCCTTGTTTGTGCTGGTTGATTTTCTTAGAATAAGTGGGGAACCCGAATAACACCAATAGTGCAATTGCCTGATAAATCATTTACTTTGGACCTTGCTCAATCATTGGCTTGGAAGAGATCAGGTCTTCTGGTGAAACCAACTCTCCAATGCAGGTTAGTATACATGCTTATTCATCAACATTGACGACTCATCTATATTAATCCGACTAAAACATTAAATGTCAATTTGGACTTTGATGTTGTCTATGAGCACTTGTTGCAAGCAAGGAAAATAACCTGGCTCTCGGAATGCTTACATATGCCTAAGACTTCTCTCCTGGCTTGATTTACGTTGTGTAATTACTTCGTTGTAACTTGAGAGTTAATCTCTTGTATTAGAAAGTGCTAAACTCTAAGGAAACCCCAGCCAACTATAATTTCATGTTGAATAGTGCTGAACTCTAAGGAAATCATCATATTTGTGATAAAGTAAATGTAAAATTTCATTTTCACTTCTCAAGTGATAGGTGGTGGATTTTGTATCTAACGTTAGTTTGTTTGTTTTTCTCCGAAACGATCAGTTTGAGTCCCACTTTTGGTGGAAGCAATCCTGGGTTTCGTGCTGAAATTGTTCATTCAGTGAAGAAACATCTCAATCTCATGTGCGGCTGTTCTTTCATTGCCCACCCTTCTGCATTTGCTTCAATTTCTGTAAGTATTGAACACCCTTTTGTGGATCATGTTAATTTGTGGAAAATACTAATGTATAGCTATACTATAGTTAAACTTGTACCATTCGTCTACTCCCTTTCTTTTGTCCATCTTTGTTTTAGAAGAATATACTTCTCTGTTTACCGATTCATTTTTCTTCTATTTGATTTCTTGCTCGTCATCCAGATCGGCAGGTCGAAGTGGAACGGAAACGTTGGGAATTCAGGGATAGTTGTAAGAGTTGATACTCCACTCTCAAATATTCGTAGAACTTCCTTCTCTGTTCAGATAAATACTGGGATTGAGTGTTGATCTTAAGAAACAAGCGTTTTTGGTAGTTCGTAAGTGTATATATTGTCTAAAAAATGTTCTGTTACTTACACGATGGATTAATTTCTATTAACTATGAATGACGCCATCGTCTGTAAATTATGACACATCCTTTTCTCGTTTCTTCTCTACTCTTAAACTCAGTTTCTGCTTCTATTTCATTGGATATAAGAAACAAAAAGAGCTGTATAGAGTATTTCAAATGTTTGAATGTCTTGAATCTGCTTCGAAAGACCTAGTACGAGGGCTTTATTTAATTATTTGTGGTTATTTACGATTATGACTATAGGGTTTCGAGAAGTGGACTATATAAACTCTTATTCTGTATTATTTAATTATTTATGGTTATTTACGATTGTGACCCTAAGATTTAGAGAAATGCACTGTATAAACTCTTTAAACCAAGATGTGTTATTTAATTTTGTAATTTGTTATATTTTTCTAATAAAATTATTCTATAGACATAGTTAATATATTGTCAGTGAACCACGTAAATCTCTGTATTGATTATTTATTCTTTTACGTTTTTGCATTTCTTAATTGTTGATTTTGAAACAACAAAAGTTGGAAACGATGTTTTTACTGGGATAGTAATTTGGTGTATACAATAATAGTATGAGATATTAATTTGGGCTTTGCAGTAAGAAATTTTTGATATAAGACTCTTGTTACAATATTCATTATGAATATCTAAGTTCGTTCAATTTCAATTTTTATACTTTTAGATGTTTAATTTCAGTTTTTTGAAATTAAGTTTCATTAAAATTGGTTAAATAATAATAATAGTAATAACATTTAAATAAGAAGTAGAATATGTGAAAATGTCAAGTAGAAGAATTAAAAGGAAAAATTGTAGTGGTTCAAAATGAACTATTGACAAAAGTATATGAATAGAAGTTGAGTCACATATGCATCAAGTCTCAATCAATTAGAATGAATCTGTAAGGAGACTTCTTGTTGAAGAATGCTCTCGAGCATTGTCTCTGTCTTGAGTAAAAGTAGATGATGAGTCAATCCTTGACCCATCCATTAACATGCTTTTTTGCGTCTCAATGCCTTGCAATTGCGACGAGGTCGAAATGCTTGTTAGGCTATCTCGTGACAGTTTGTGATCAAATGCTTTGAACCTTGCATCTCGACCGGTCGTGTTGCGCTTGATGTTCGATACTTCGACTGCAATTTTACCTTCAAGCATGCTAACCACAGAAGACATGGATGGTCTGAGACTTGGAGACAAGTTTGTGCACAAGAGAGCTATATGAAGCATCCTCATGACCTCCTCTTTTGAGTAGTGTGAGCCAAGATTTGGATCAACAAGTTCAAGTAAGTTCCCTTCCTCTTGTAGAACACAAGCCTTCAAAAGCAAGTACAAAAATACATGGAACTTCATTTTTGTAAACATTAGTAACTACTCTATGTGTCAAAAGTCCATGACTTACCCAATCAAGAAGATAAACAAATTCCTCTTTCGGTCTGTAATTCGTATTACTTTTACCACTAACAATCTCTAATGCCACCACTCCAAAGCTATAAACGTCAGCCTTATCAGTCAAATAACCCCTCATTGCGTATTCAGGAGCCATATAACCACTAAAAGTAATTCGTATAAGCTTGTTAGAAAAAGACTAAACCATTTGACGTTAAAACGAAAGCAAAAGAGAAATATAGGGTAAGAAACAGACATTGTGCCAGCAATTCTTGTGCTAATATGAGTATTCTCCTCTTCATCAAGCTTAGCCAACCCAAAATCAGAGATCTTGGCATTCAAGTTTCCATCAAGTAGAACATTAGTAGCTTTTATATCTCTATGAACAATTTTCAATCTTGATTCTTCGTGAAGGTAAGCCAACCCTTTTGCTATTCCCAAACATATCTTCATTCTTATTGGCCAATCCAAATGCAAGGAATGTTTCTCAGGGCCTAAAAATCAGAAACATATTCAAATGAATACTTATAAAGACCAACAAAAACCTTATAAGATATTGAAATAAAGACATGCAATACACTTACTAAAAAGTGCTCGAGCAAGATTATTGTTCTGTAGATACTCATAAATAAGCAACAATTGGTTTCCTTCAATACAACAACCATAAAGCTTAACAAGATTTGGATGTTGTAATGGAGAAATCATCCCAATTTCTGTGATGAATTCACGATTCCCTTGTCTTGATTTAGAAGATAGTTGTTTTACAGCAATTGAAGTGCCATCTGATAGTACTCCCTGCCCAAATATATATAAATATATAAAATATATATATATTTTGTAATTTTACTGATCTCAGTTAATGTTATGTTGGGATTGTAGAATTGTTTTGAAGAGGGTAAAATTTGCATAGATATATTTACCTTGTAGACAGGACCAAAGCCACCCTCCCCAATCTTATTAGCAGAGTCAAAGCTGTTGGTGGCTGCTTTGATTTGTCTTAAACTGAAATAACCTGTTTGTAATTTCAAATCTCGCAGTTCTGTGTGACAAATGAAAGGAATGAATATGAACTTCTTTTTAGTCATTTAATTAGCCCTATGAAACTTTGGAGGGTTTATATCATATCATTGTGAAGATATCTATATCATGTCATCATATTGATCTTGGTCACTCATGTTTCACATGTGAGAACTAATTAAATCGACATCAAACTCAAATCTCAACGATAAAATTAAGGCTATATTATTGTGCTATCAAATTATTGTAATCTTACCATCGTCTTCAGTTTCCTTTCCGCCTAAATAACCCTTCCATCGAAGAACAACAAATACTAGGACGACAAAGACGAAAATACCAACAACAATGCCAGCAATAGCTCCAGCCAGTAGCCCTCTAGTTTCCACATTAGTTTCCACTTTGAAGTCTACAATAATAGCAGAAGAAGATCACACAACAATTCAGTTTTAGATAGAAGATTACCAAAGGTGTAATAATGTTAGTTAGAATGGACAACTAAGTTCTCGTTTGATAATAATTTTGTTTTTTCGTTTTCTGTTATGAGATTTTATGTTTGCTTTCTCCTTGTTTTCTTACTAGGAACTCAAAATGTTTCTGAAAACCATAACTGAAAAGTCACGAAAGTGTACAAGCATAGATTTCAAAAACAGAAAATCCTAAACGAAATTAGTTATTCCGAAAGAAGGAAAGTAGAGAATATATTTACTTGGTGTGACGGTGATTGCAGATATCAGAGGTCCATGTACCCCTAAGTATGGAATGTAAATTGTTCCTTTACCAGCCCAATACAAGGAGATCTCAAGAGTACTACTTCCATTATTGACCATAACATTAGGCACTTCTAAAATAAACTCTTTACCAACACCTCCACCTTCCTCCACTATGTTAAAATCCTTCTTAATCAACTTTCCCTGTGGAATTATAAAACCCAAATAACATTCAATAAGGACAACTATTTTTAATGGTACGAGACGTTTTAGGTCAAGAGATTACTCACTTGAATGGAGATATCGAAAATACGTCTCCCGAGGCTGGTATAAGTTTGGTCAGGAGTAAACAAAATTTCAGCAAAGTGAAGCTTGACATTGTAGCTTCCACTGATGAGGCAAAGGCCATAGTAATTGAGAGAAAGAGGGGAAACTCTAGCAGTGGAATAGAGGGTTGGTGAAGAAAAAGAAGAAGAAGAAGAAGAAGAAGTAGAAGAAACAGAGGAATTGGTAGATGATAGTTTGAAAGGAAGGTGATCATTTAGCAATGAAACACCAGTAGTAGTGTAACCCCATCTTTGTGTTGAGAAAAAGAAATTGGCTTTCCCACCTTGAGTATCATCCCCTTCATATCTACTACCATTAAATTCCATACTTCCTCCTCCACAATTAATGAACAATGAATCAACTACAATTAACAATGTTTTTCTTTTTTAATATTTTATAAATCAAAACTACCATCAATTCAAACCTAAACACTTCTTCTTACATTGAGGTTTTGTAGAGCAAGGGAGATCCTTCATTTGGCACCAACCATCACTACCAAAAACAACAATAATAATAATATACTTGGGAAATATATGTATATATAGGTGAAGGACAATATTTTCGATTCGTATGAAGCTTTTTTGAATGAAACAAAAAACAAAGTCATGTATGGTAAGTAATTGAAGGGTTACCTTTTATTCTTTGCGGTAGAACTTGAAACCAAGTTACTGTATAAAAAACAAACAAATATAAACGGTGGATTAAATTATAAATTTAGTTGGTACTTAAACTTTAAAAAGTGCCTAGTAGATCTTTAATAGGTGGCAACACATCTTTTACGGCCGGACTTATAAGAATCGTTTGCCACCCTATGTAATTAAATCATGTTGACGAATACGACCAATCCCATGTCGATTACACGATGTAGAGATTGACGACAATGGCAAGTTAACGATTGTTTTCTCATTGGAAAAAGACAAAATTCTTGTAGTGATCACAATAATGGGCAGATATGAATATTATAAAGTGACTTACATATTATTAGACTGTGTACAACTGAAATCGCTTATTCCTGTGAAATTGTTGTAAGATAAATCTCTGCAAATAACAACATTTTATAAACTATGTCAGCTACGGAGAAGAGCTCCCCATCATATATAATTTTAAATTTTGCTGAGTTATATAACTAAAATCCCGTTCGGTTACCATTTAAAAAAAAAAAATTAAGATTATAAACGTTACTTTCATATATAAGTTTCTTTGTTTTGTTATTAATATCCACTAATATTGTTAAAAACCGAGTCAAATTTTGATAACTAAAAGTAGTAGTTTTATTTTATTTTATTTTTTAAAATTTGACTAAAAATTCAAAGTGTTTCTTAAGAAAACATGAGAATGCATTAAATTTATGAAAAACAAACATAAATTTTAAAAATAGAAAACTAAAAACAAAATTGTTTTCAAATAAGGACTAAATTATTCGGATAATAATGCATATATACTCACATGTTTCTATTGCTGCTGCCACTTTGGGCAATAATCCAACTCGGTACTTGCCCGCTTAAGGAGTTGTTATTCAGAAACCTACATCAAATCAAATACATATGTCTTAATTAGTTGAGTAAACGGAATTTTATAATCACGAATTACGAGTGCGGTTAAACTTACATGAAGGCAGTTTTTTGGACGAATAGATTTTGAAATGTTTCTGGAATTGGACCACTTAATCTGTTGAAGCTTAGATCTCTATTGAAAGATAAGAGAGTTATATTAATTCCATCAATTAATCAATAAATGATATAAACTCATTAAAATATGTTATTAAAAATGAATTTAACAAGCTTACAAAGTTCTTAATTCATTAAACGATCCAATATATTCAGGAATACGACCCTCGATTAAACAATTTCTCAAGACCCTGAATAGAATGAGAAAAAAAAAGCCAAGCAAGATGAGATTAACAATAAAAACTAATATAATTAAATTAATTACAATTTTTAATTATTTCTTACAATGTTTGTAAAGATGTCAATTGCCTCAAATTGGGAAAATTTATCCTTGGTCCCTTCAAATCACTTATGACCCCAAAAAAAAAAAAAAAAAAAAGTAAATAAATAAATTAATTAAGAACAAAACACTTGTAAAAGAAACTTTTACTAAGAAATTATAAATTACAGAAAAAAAAACTGACACTACTTTTAAATTTTTGATTGATTAATGATTTAAAATGGTATATAACAAGAGAGGTTAAATTAGACGAAAAAAATGTATTAAAGTATTGATAATATTCAATTTACCATAAGCATACTTTGAATTAATGAATGTACTTTGATGAGCCCTTCAATCTAAAAGTATCTTATATAATATTTTTTTTTACAAGTCTATCCTTAATTATCTAAAAGAAATCTATAAAATTTTTTGGAGCCTAATAAAAGGCTAACTAAAATATTTTTAGAATTTCTTTTTTATTATTTATATATGATTTGTTTTTTTGAAAAATTTATAAGAGGAATCTAGAGAGAGACTAATATATGTATATATATTTAAACATGCTTCTAGATATATATAGTTAATTAATTATTAAATTAAAATATTTTGGGTTGTTTAAAATATGGGTAATGCATTTTTGGAAGGGAATAAAATGAAATGCTCACAATTCGGTTAAGTTTTTCAAGTCGGATATGACAAGAGGAATAGGATTCTCCATTGAAGTTCCTTGAATATACCTACAAATGAATAATAATTGATTCAACATAAAGATTATTAGGTCACAAATAAATAATGTTATATGTATAACTTACTTATATATAACTACATACTATTCCAATATAATTCCCTACTACCACTATCCAAAACCAAAGTTTTGACATATGGAGGGAGAGAGAGAGGATTTTCGGGTTTTTTTTTTCATTTTGGTAAATTGCAAAAACTACTTTGAAGTATAGTGGTAGTTACAATTACACTCTCAAACTTATAAAAGTGTTAAAGTTGGACTCTCAAACTAACAATAATGGTAGAAATTGGATTCCAAACATAAAAATTGAATGCTCAAATAAGTTTTTATCATTTTGAGGCCAAATTTCTACGACTATCATAAATTTGAGGCTTCAATTTTAACGCTTGAGGGATCAATTTTTACAATGAAATGTTTGAGAGTGTAATTAAAACTACCACCATTAGTTTTTGTTATTTATTTATTTATTTATTTTTTTTTTTTTTTGAAAAAAAGTTAATGCATGTCTAAACCCAAAACTCAGCAGGGGTAGCAGGACATATATTCCTATAGTTTAAGAAAGTATTTTCTTCTCCACAAGAAAAATGATTTTTTATAACAGAAGTGTCAAGTGATAAAGAAAGAAAAAAATTGTCATAAAAGGTAGGATGTAAATTTTTGGCAGAAAAAAAGGATTTTTGTATTTTCAAATAGTTATAACAGTTTTTAATAGGACTATTATCTATTGCGATCTAGCGTAGATAGAACGTAGTATTTTGCTATTATTTATAAATATTTTCAACAATTATGTTATTTAAAATAATTTTTCTTTTTAATACCATCAATTTATGACTGAGTAACCAATAGAAACAATAAACCAACGAAAAAAAACAAAAACAAAAATCCATGCATGCCTTGACTCTTACTCTTTTTTTTCCCCCAAAATCTAACCCTAATTTCTAATTAAAAATAAAGTTATAAAAAATTAATGAAAACTGATCCTCTCTAGATAATATATATATATATATATATATATATATACACACACACACTTACAGTTTAAGAAGTTTGGTCCAGTTGCCAATATATTGAGGTATCTTTCCTGATATGTTAGTTCCATCCACCCGACTACAAAATACGACAATTCAACATGTAAAAATTATAAATTAGAATAAATAAAAAGTAAGAAAAAGATTGTTGAAAGATTGGTCAATCAATATATATATATAATGCACATGAACATACAATTCAGTCAAGTTCCTCAAGTTTCGAAAAGATTCTGGAATCGACCCTGTAATATTATTTGAAGAAACCAGTCTGCACATATATAATAAATAATGTCAGCTAATTTTAATTACTCAATAATGGTAAAAGTCAAACACAAATTAAAAAAAAAAAAATTAAAAAACTTTGAAAATGCTTTCTTGGATATTCTCACCTCAAAAAGATGGTAGTATATGTAATTACTGTACCCACTTTAACTTTGAAATTTTAACTTAAGAAAGGTAGTACATGTTAATTTCGATCTTTACTATACTCACTTTGACCAATAAATTAAAATACTTTATACGGCATCGATGGTACTTACAATCGACGTAAGCTGGTTAGTTTTCCGAGATTTTCAGAAAGATTTCCTCCAATCTGATTGTCTTCCAAGATCCTGTAAAATGCAATTCCATTCATCACATATATTTTCATTACATATTTACATGAAAACTTTTTTTATCTGTTTATATATTTTGGGCCTATTTAAAAAACCAGAAACAGTTGCCAAATCAACTACAAATAAAAAATGCTAATATATATATATATATATATATATACATATATTGGTTTGTCAAGTGACAAACTATGGTTGAATAGTTATGGGTGGAAAAAAATGCACGCAAAACGTTTTCCTTTGTTAAAAATTATAACTAAAAGAAAGAAAAATACTTGAGTTTATCTCAAGTTGCTACTAGGAGTACAACAAAAAAAAAAAAAAAGACAAAAAGGCTGGAAAACCAAACCAAACCAAACTAGTGAATTGATTTGGTTCGGTTCGATTTTTAAGTTTTTAATACAAACCAATCCATTAGTTTTGTTTGTTTTTTTTAGCATAAAATTGGACATCTTGGTTTGTGTTTGGAGAAAACAAAAAAATATTGGTTTAGATTAGTTTTTGATTGGAAAATCCAATCAAAACCAACCCGAACTAAAGATACATATATACACTTAAAAATACACTCTAACATTAGGTATCTAAGTATTTTAATTATTTTTCTGCATGTATATTTTTTGTTTAACAAAAAAGATAAATTATAATGGAACATGTATATATGATCTTACTTCAGTCAGATTTGTTTTATAGGTTGTACAACTGTTGTCCTTGAATTCTAAGGAGACAAGATAATGGAACATGTCTATTTGTTATGTAGAAAAGGGTAAAAAGTAATTGTCCAATTTCAACTTAAAAAAAAAAAAAAAAAAAACAGAAAGGAATAGGCCCAATTTTGATTTGAAAATAGTAAAAATGACCAATTCAAAACAAGAGGAGAAATAAAAATAAAAAAAGAAGAAGAAAATGCTAAAAACGGATAATAAACCAAATCAAATAAAAACCAATTCATTGGTTTCTTTCTTTATTTATTAGACACAGGTTTAGATCCCTTGTTTATAAGATTGATTGGGTTGGTTTGAGATTTAGTCGACCGAATCGACTATCACCCGTACTACATCCTTCGTTTTTGAAAAAAAGAAGAAAAAAAAATAAAAATAAGCACAGTGAAAACACCACCGAAATATTAGTCAATAATAGATAGAAAATGAGAAATGAAAACGGCGTATAACAATCATGTTTTGCTTACAGTTCCTCAAGTGAAGCAATATCACCAATTTCAGGAGGAATCTCACCGCTGAGTCGGTTTCCAATTATGGAACTGAAAAAGAAAAGAAAAAAAAAAAATATATATCCTCCAAATATATATATTTTTAACAATAAAATAAGAATTAATTATTCCCATTATATGTAACATATAAAATGACAACTTACAAAGTAAGGAGAGGAATGCGACCAAATTGTCTTGGGATTGATCCAGAAATAAAATTGTAAGTGAGATCTCTGTTTACATAAATTGGAAGGAAAATTTTTAATAATAAAACCTTGGTTTGAGAAATTCAAAAAACGAGTAAAAACTGAAATTAAAATTACTTTTAGGCAAATCATTTTCTTTTTATAATTTTTTTTTTTTTTTTTTTTTTTTTTAAAAAAAAAGTGTTTATACAAAAGAACACACACTTACAAATCCCGGAGTTGAGTCAGATATGCAAATTCTACGGGCAGAACTCCAACTAGATTAAGACCTTTTAGCCTTCTGTCAACAAACAGATAAATATGGTAACTCAAAAATTAGTTTCTTATAAACAACCTAACTTATTTGTAGAACTCAGTCCTTTGTTCCGACTCCACGAACATCCTTATTTGTATTTAATGAGACCTTAAATTTTTACTTTTTATGCCTACTTCGTTCTTGACTGACAAACTATTTGGAGTTCAATGATTTATTAAACCTAACTTATTTGTTTATAATATATTCATTATTTTTTTTTTTTTTTTAAAAAAATGTTCAATATATACCATGACATATTAGACACAAAATTTAAAATTTATTGACTTATATTTAACATTTTTAAAGTACACAAATTATTTGACACACAAAACTAAAAGTTTAGTACTTACTAAACTATTTCTTAATCACTATTTGGACAAAAATATGAAAAGGTCATTTGACTAGACTTGTGACCTAACCTAATTAGAAATAGTTAATATCAAATTAAAATTAAAACATTATTAATTAATTATAACGCTTGAATTTAAAAGTGATTGACAAAGTTAAATAATAGTTATCTATTATGTAAAACTTAAGCTAGCCATTGTTTTTTACTTAAAATTAACTACAAAATTCTACCAAAAGAAAAATGCACAACTTTTATAAAATATAATATATATCGAACTCTTTTTAAATACAGTAAAATAAACTAAAATATTTATAAATAATGCAAAATTTTACTATCTATCTGCAATAGATTGCGATAAATCATGATATACTATTATTTGTATC
The DNA here is from genome assembly GCA_031780015.1 of Citrullus colocynthis. Lineage (NCBI taxonomy): Eukaryota > Viridiplantae > Streptophyta > Magnoliopsida > Cucurbitales > Cucurbitaceae > Citrullus > Citrullus colocynthis. The sequence goes on along the minus strand of QLSR01000596.1, from coordinate 941,091 downwards.
ACGATAGATACAGATAGACAGTGTATTTTTTGCTATTAACAATAAATATTTTTAACAGTTTTATCATTTCAAATAATTATACGTGCATATATATAATGGAACAAAAGATAAAAGGTGCTTTGTTCTTACATGCTGGTGACGTGGCAAATAGTGGTACAAGTGCAATTGACCTCTCTCAAAAGAGTGGAACTGATAAATAGATTGGAAAAGCCATCGCCGTTAATGCAAGAATTTTGATGCACTTTCCAATTTAAGTTCTTTAACTTTGTAGATATTTCCTCAAGGGCTCTCACTGTCACATCAAAATCACTCCTCATTCCAATTAAACATTAGATAATATATAGAGCGTTAATTATAATGAGTAGGTTAGAAAGAGAAGAGAAAATAGTAAATACTATAACAAATAATAAATAAATTTGAAATAGTAATTTAACGATAGATTGTACTAGTTAAAAACACAACTCCAACTACTTGAAATTGTGAGCCTAAACACCCCTCAAAAACCAAAAAGATTTGTAGTGGTTTAAAGAAAAAAACTAAAGCCTGGTTGGCATTTGGTAATCGTTTGGTTTTTAGTTTTGAAAATCAAGTTTATATACACTATTTCCATCTCTAGATTTATACTTTTGTTATCTATTTTTTACCGATGGTTTAAAAAACCAAACCAAATTTTGAAAACTTAAATATATTTGTTTTTGAAATTTGACTAAGAATTCACCATTGTACTTAAAAATATATATATATATGTAAATGAAATAGAGAAAATCAACAAAAGCAAAATAATTAGCAAAGGTATGTCAAAAAGTTTTTTATTTAAAATTTGGTTTAATTTGTATTTGAACATGAACCCCAATTTGGAATTAGAAGATTAAATGAATTGGTTTATTTGGATGTAAAAGAAAAGGCAAAGAATTAGAAATCTTCAAAATTTATTTTTACCGAAATGAATTTGGAAGGATTTCAAACTTCAAAATTTGTTTCCCACTTTTTGGTCCTTTATTCACAATTCATCTCCATTGATCCTTTCTTTCAAACTCAAGCCCATTTAATCAAAGGTCAAACATAACCTACCCAATAAAATAAATAATCAAATTCTGTACGCTAACTTTTGAGTACCAACTACTCCAAGGCTTGGAATTAAATTAAAGTTAGAAAGCCAATTGTGATTGTTGCAATGGATGTGAATTAGAGATTGTGTAATCTCGGTACGAAGAATAAACTAAACTACATCAGTCGTCTAATAAAAATTTATCATGTGGTAAATTTTTTTCTTTTTTTATACAGAAGGGAGGAAAGTATAAAACTGCACCTAATCATTCATCATTTTTAATAGGTAAATATAATGTTTACAAAGTATAAGGGTAAATAAGTAAATGTAATTGACCGCTATGACTACATTATGTACACTTCAAGTAGGAATGGTTTGAGTGGCTAGGAAAATTTTCATAATTATTTAATTTCAATCCTTTCAAATAATTTAGTTTCAAATTTGAAATCATTAATTTTTAACCAAAAAAAAAAAAAAAAAACCCAGCTAATTTGAGATCTAGTTTTATTAGAAGGATGTTTTCAAAAATAGAAAAAAAATGTTGAAAATAATTACAAATATAACAAAATTTTACTTTCTCTCTACGATAGACCGTGAAAGACTCGATTAGACATTTATCGTCAGATATTTTTTTAATTTATATAATTTTCTTTATTTCTAAACATATTTATATTTTAATAGTTTATTTATTTTAACATTATTCTCACTCCTCCTCTTCTTCTTTCTCCCTCCCTCCCTCCCTGATTTCCTCCTATTCCTTCATTCTCCTTTCTAAATATTGAATTTTTTGTAGTCTTATAATATCTCTCTATTTTTATCAAATTAAACTACAAAACAATCTGAACTCAACAATAAAAACAAAATTTCACATTGCATCATCAATTTTGTGAACTAAATTTTACCATTTTGGTTAAAAAAAAAAAAAAAAAAAAACATGAATTAAACATACCTTCTTGTTGAGGTAAAGGTTGGGCATGAGATCTAAAGTGGAAGAAGCAGCTGAAAAGCAGCAATACACAAACACTCTTCAATCTCCAAATAGAAAAATCCATGTCTCAGAATCCTAAAACTAAAAAGCAGCAGAGGAACAAAACCCAAGAAGAAGAAGAAGAAAAGCTTTGAGGGAAAGAAAGTTAAAAGAGTCCTTAAAAATTTAAAAAAAAAATAATAATAATAATAAAAAATAATAAAATAATTATTTTATAATAATTCAGGAGTGACAATTCAAAAAGCAAGTGGTTGTTGTATTTGTGTGTGTGTGATTTGACTTATAACATGATTAATAGAAAAAGACGAATCTAATTACGATTTCTAATTTATAAAAATTTATCAAATAATTTTTTAATTGTTTTAAAATAATATATTATTTTAATATTTAATGACAGAAATCAGATGGTGGCAAAAGTATTGAAAATAACTTAAAAAATTTATGCACCACATCCAAGAAAACGTGTACTCCGTCCGCGTCTACTAAAATGAAATCATGGACTCAATCCATGGTTTCCAATATCCATGGAGCGAATCCACAATTTTCATCCCACGTGGTTTTGGACGTGGTCTACAAGTTCGTGGTTCCTAAATCCGACCCCTCCCCTCATATTTAATTTCTCCCATCGCTCTGAACCTCTTTTTCTCTCAAGGTGCTTCCATTCGTCTAACCGCCAATTGTCGTCTACCACTGTTAAAGGGGGTTTTGTTTTTTCTTTTTTAACATTATAGGATAATAAGTTTCTAGATCTATATCGAGAATGTTTATATATATACATGGACAAATAAATCTAGATCTAAAGTGCTATTGGTTGTGATCTAGATTTTTTATAAGTTATATTTGTAGATACCATTGCAATTTCTTTAATTTTATTTGTACCAATTAAAAACAATCTTTTCTTTTCCAATTTTTTATTTCTTCCACAAACACAATAAGAGAAACAAAATCTTTTAAATTTTAATTTTAAGTATTAGTTTTCTAACTTCCAACTCATCTACACCAATTATATGCATCATTTCATATATAATTAAATTATTTTATTTTTGTTTGGCCCAAATTTCATTTTTGAAAATGTGAAAGAGATTATTATTATTTTTTTTTTTATGCGAAAGAAAGATATTTTAAAACCACATACATTGTATCGTAGTGTCTTCCAATTGGTTGACACCTTTTATTTTACAGAACACTTTTATTTTTTAATAGATGAATCTGTCCTTTCCATTAATTTAGCGTACGCGTCGGCCATGAATGCAAGAACCCATCATTCTGAGTCTTCCCAAGTCAACCATGAGTCTATGGGCCAACATCTTTTATTTTACTTTTATTATAATTAATAGAAAAATTACTTAAATTATATATATATATATATATATAATATTTATAGATTAAAAATTATTTTTAGTTCCCTAAACTTTTATAAAAATAATAATTTAGTTCTTGAAACTTTGATTGGTAACAATTTAGTTTCTGTACTTTCAATTTTGTAACAATTTAATCTTTAGACTTTACTATGTAACAATTTAGTACAATTTAGTCGCTATTGTAGAAATTAGTGTTAAGATTTAATAAAATTTCCATAAATAAATTGATAAATTAATTAGAGACTCAATATTTTTACAAAATTTATAGTCTGCATCATAAAATAATAAAAATTGACATATAATTTTGATATTTTTTCTACATTGGAGACTAAATTGTTACAAATTTAAAAATACAAAGACTAAATTGTTACATATTAAAGTTCAAGGATTGAATTGTCACAAAATTGAAAGTACATAGGCTAAAGTTGACCAAATTGTTACTTTCATTAAAGTATAGAAACCAAAAGTATTTTTTGACCTAATTTTAACTCTTCATGATTTCAAGAGAAAATAAGTGATAAATTTCTTCCCACTTTAGTGTTATACTATCTAATTAATCCCCTGAAATCCACTAAATTTTAATTTAAAATTAACAAAAATGGTCCAGTCAAAATAAAAGCGAAAATAAAAATAAAAATTGAGAAGAAAAAAATGTCAAAAAATCAAGAACCAAATAAATAATAAACCAAACCAAATAAAAATTAATCTATTGGTTTTGTTCTTTATTGAATCCCTTTCTTATAAAATCAATTTGTTTAATTTGATTCTTCGTTGATCCAAAAATCGAAAAAATCGAACCGACTACCACACTTAACACCATTCACCCCCACAGCAATATCACGAAATGGAAGCAAACTGTGAAATTTGTATAGCGACAAAGCTAATTTTGACACAAACAAGGTTGATTTGCATCCATGATAATGTCGGTTTGTAGTTTTGAAAAATCCTCCACGATCATGAAAATTTGCAATATCGAATAATCTCTACATCAAATACATTATTCGTTTGCTAAGTGCCGAATTACAATATTTTTAAAAATTAAAAAAAAAAAAAAGTAAACAAACTACAAATTATTCCTTAAATATTGCATACCTATCACTACAGCCAATAATATTCTTCTCATCTATTTTTCAAAATTAACAATATTATTTATATTTGTGTATTAAATTTTAATTAATTACATTTGAACCTCACCTTCAAATTAGGGTTGTTTTCAAATACAACAAAATGAACAAATAAATTTTGTCATTTAAAACAATTACCGCTCAAATTATGTAGCGCACAACACGAACACTCGACAAAAGAATATGAATGGAAGTTGAAAAATAAAAAATAGTAACATCAAACTCATTGTAGCTTTGATTGAATCTGTAGATCCTAAAGGAGATTTGTGGTTGAAGAATAATCTTGAGTTTCATCCTTGTTATGAGAAGAAGTAGTGGAATCAATCCAGGGCCCATCAATCAACATGCTTTTTTGCATTGGAATGCCTTGTGATGATGTTGAAATGCTTGTTATGCTATCTTGTGACAGTCTTTCAAAGGCTTTGAACCTTGCATCTTGATCAACTGCACCGCGCTTTATGATCGGCGCTTGGACCGAAATTTTTCCTTCAAGCATGCTAACCACTGAAGACATAGATGGCCTAAGAGTTGGAGATGGATTTGTGCATAACAGAGCTATATGAATCATCCTCATCACCTCTTCTTTTGAGTAATGTGAGCCGAGACTCGGATCAACGAGTTCGAGAAGGTTTCCTTGCTCTTGTAGAACATAAGCCTTCAAAAAAGTAGAAAAGAAACTAAATGTAAGACAATTGATACTCATTTTGGAATCACAAAGAATGAGTAATCGAAAAGATCGTCAATTACCCAGTCGAGAAGATAAACAAATTCCTCTTTTGGCCTGTAGTTTGTGTTACTTTTTCCACTAACAATCTCTAAGGCCACAACTCCGAAGCTATAAACATCTGCTTTATCGGTTAAGTAGCCTCGCATTGCATACTCAGGAGCCATGTAACCACTGAAAGGAAGTCGAGAAGTTGTAAGTATATCAGAAAAAAGGATTCTAAACGAATTGACATTAGAAAGACAGATAGAACATACATTGTCCCAGCAATTCTTGTGCTGATATGGGTGTTCTCTTCTTCATCAAGCCTAGCCAATCCAAAGTCAGAAATCTTGGCATTCAGGTTTTTATCAAGTAACACATTGGTAGCTTTTATATCTCTATGAACAATTTTCAATACAGATTCTTCATGAAGGTAAGCCAATCCCTTTGCTATTCCCAAGCATATCTTCATTCTTATCGGCCAATCCAAGTGTAATCGGTGCTCCTCCGCGCCTTAAAATGAAAACCATGAAACATTTATAACCAATAATCAACAAAAGAAGTTACAGTGACAAATATATCTAAAACACTTACCAAAAAGAGCACGGGCAAGACTGTTATTTTCTAGATACTCATAAACAAGCAATAATTGGTTTCCTTCAATACAACAACCATAAAGCTTAACAAGATTTGGATGTTGTAATGCAGATATCATGCCGATCTCAGTGACGAATTCACGGTTTCCTTGTCTTGATTTAGAGGATAGTTGCTTTACTGCGATCGAAGTACCATCGGACAATACACCCTGCCAAATATGTTCGGTTTACGTTCGAGATCAAGCTATGTTCTTAACAAGTGATTTTATGTTGGATTACAATGATGGCAGCATAAAGCAAATATGATAATATTTCCATAGTTTACCTTGTAGACAGGACCAAAACCTCCCTCGCCTATTTTATAGGTCGGGTCGAAATTGTTGGTGGCTGTTTTGATTTGTCTCAAACTGAAATAACCTGTCTGCAAATCTAGGGCCTTCAATTCTGTAATAAAGAAGAGAACAATTTTGTTATCAAAGGAACTTAAAGGTACTCATAAAATACACTAATTCAGTTTGACTTTGAAGATGTAAAAACAAAACGGAAACATATATGAACTTGAATTTGAATCATTCTCTGGCCCTGCCTCCTGGTTTGCATCAGTTTATATTATTTCTTAGGTTAAATTACATGATCGTGTCTAAATGAGTCCGTAATCCTTAAAATCTATCTAGTAAATCTTTGAACTTTTAATATTGTGTCTAATAAGTACTGTCAGATATATTAGCCAAAACTTTAATCGCTCCCTAGCAAAGTGGTTTAGCTGATAGAACTACATTTTACATTTCACAATTCACAATTCGCATTAAACAAATTACTTTTGGAGTCTTACCACTGTCTTCAGTGTCCTTTCCACCCAAATAACCTTTCCATCTAAGAACAGCCAATACCAACACAACAAATACAAAACTACCAACAACAATGCCAGCAATAGCTCCAGCTGATAGCCCTCCAGTCTCCACATCAAAGTCTACAACAGCAGAAGAAGATAGCAAAAGTTTAGAACTCATAGAAGCTTAGTACAAGAAAGTTCTAGAAACTACCACAACAAAAAGAGAAGAAATTTTTTTACTTGGTGTGACTGTGATCCCAGATATCAGAGGTCCATACACCCCTCTGTCTGGAATGGCAGTAGTTCCTTTACCAGCCCAATATAAGTGTATCTCAAGAGTACTTCCATTGACCAAAATATTAGGCTCTTCTAGAATAAAGCTCTTCCCAACACCACCAGCTTTCTCCATTATGTTAAAATCTTTTTGAACCAAATTTCCCTGTGGAATGAATACAACTATACAAGTTTAGTATATATAAGCACACACACACACACACACACACACACAAAAAGAAAAAAAAAAAAAAAAAAAAAAAAAAAAACCTCCAATTTTCTTTCCATCTTTCACTCACTTGAATTGAGATATCAAATATGCGCTCTCCCAAGCTGCTGAATGTTTGGTCAGAAGTATACATTATTTCAGCAAAGTGAAGCTTCACATTGTAACTTCCTCTTCTTAAACAAAGTCCATAGTACTTGAGTGAAAGAGGTGCGAGTCTAGCGGTTCGGTAGATGCTCGAAATAGATGCATTGCTACTTGTTTCTCTGTAATTAGCATTCTCATCTCCCANAAAAAAAAAAAAAAAAAAAAAAAAAAAAAAAAAAACCTCCAATTTTCTTTCCATCTTTCACTCACTTGAATTGAGATATCAAATATGCGCTCTCCCAAGCTGCTGAATGTTTGGTCAGAAGTATACATTATTTCAGCAAAGTGAAGCTTCACATTGTAACTTCCTCTTCTTAAACAAAGTCCATAGTACTTGAGTGAAAGAGGTGCGAGTCTAGCGGTTCGGTAGATGCTCGAAATAGATGCATTGCTACTTGTTTCTCTGTAATTAGCATTCTCATCTCCCAGGAAAACACCAGTACTGCTATAAGCCCATCTATCAGAGAAAGAAATGAAATTGGATTTGCCACCTGGAGTTACATCCTCTTCATATTCATTACCATCAACCTCCATCCTTTGTCCTCCACAATTTATGAACAAGGAATGAACTACAAGAGTTATTAAAACCATGTATCAGACATATAGTTCAATCAGAAATTTGACTGCCGCTAACTACTTGTAGATGTTCGTGCGTTAGACTAGATCGAGGTATCTTTTAGACCCAACTCAATTGTTTTGATTTTAAAGTTCTTGGAGAATAACAAACTGAAATTAAGTAAAATTTAAATAAACACATGCTTGTGCATTGAGGTTCTTTTTTCTTTTTCAACATCCCAAACTACTCGTAAACGATAGCGTTCCAAAAAAATGTAAAAATCACATTCGTTTTTGCTTACATCGCGTTTCTCTTGGGCAAGGGAGATCCTTCCTCAAGCACCAAGCAACACTGCAAATTAGATACCTTAGAAATTAGTTGCCAATTATGACACAAGAAATTTAGAACGAATTTCATTCAATTTCTTTTTGTTTTTGTGTGTTATATGGTAGGAAAACTAAATACTCTTACGTGTTATTCATTGTAGTTGAATAACTTGAAACCAAGTTCCTGTAAAACACAATGATATATAATACATCAGAGAAGTGGACTACAAGTATTACAAATTTTATCATAGAAATGGTTGATTAATAAAAAAATGGCTTACACATCAGACTGTTGACAACTTGAAACAGGGGACCCAGTAAAATTGTTGTAAGATAAATCTCTGCAATAGATTTTATAATATCATTATTAGAATCTGACAGGGCAAGATAAACATTCAATCATTCATTATTATACATAAGTTGAAGAAAGAATTTTTTTTTACCATATGTTAGTATTAAACTTTACAAGTGCAATCAATCATAGAGTTTATTATACTAACATGCTCCTTTCACTGTTCAAGATCCAGCTTGGAACTTGGCCACTTAATGAGTTGTTTGTCAAAAACCTACATCAAGAAATCATTTCACTTTTCACCAAACATATCATAACAAAGATAACAAATATGGGGGAAAACATGAGTAGTAATCTAATAAACTCTTTGACTTTTAATATTGTGTTCAATAGATTCTTGAACTTTGAAACGTGTCAATACATCTCAGAACTCCCAATTAAGGATTTATTAGTATTAGATACAATTGAAAGTTTAGTGTTATATTAATACATTTTAAAGTTCAAGAACCTACTAAACATAATCCTCGAAGCTTAGAGACCAAACTTGTAATTTCGCCTGGAAAAAAGAAGGTTGACAATTGTAATCACGGGTCAATGCTAACTTACATGAACCGAGTAACTCTGTCTAGATTCTGAAATGTATTTGGAATTGGACCACTCAATTCATTGAAGCTTAGATCTCTAATGAAAAAGAAAAAAGAGGAAAAGTTACATTAGCATATGATATTAACTCATTAAGAAGAGAAAAAATGATCATAAAATGAAGAATGGAAATGAACTTCAGCAACTTACAAAGTTTTCAAATTACCAAACAATCCAATATACCCAGGAATCTGATCCTGGATTAAGCAATTTCTTAGGATCCTGAGCAACAAGAAGGAAACAAAAAATAAGATTAACAAAGAAGTTAAAACCAATCAATCTAATATAATAATCAACAATTTAGAAGTTTTGCATACAGTTCTTCTAAAGATGTCAATTGAGTCAAATTAGGAAAACTTGTTGGCAGTCCCTTCAAATCAGTTATCCTCCTGAGAAAGAAGAAACATTAATCCTTCACATCAGTAAATTAACTAAGAACAATAATGTCAAGTAGTTAGTGAATTTAATTAATCCTCACAATTGGGTTAAGTTTTTCAAGTCAGATATGCCACTAGGAATTGGGGTCTCCATAGAAGTTCCTTGAATATCCCTGCAATATCAACAAACAGTTATACTTATGTTACCAAATATAGATTTTAGGGAACAGTTAAAATATATATATATATATATATATATATATATATACTCACAGTCTCTCTAGTTTGGTCCAATTGCCAATAAATTCAGGAAGTCTTCCTGCTACAGCATTTCCATCTATCCGACTGCAAGAACATGTGCAAATAAGGGATTTGGGGAAATTAGAAACCGAAAAAGAATTAAATGTTCTAAAATAGGTGTCAGCATAACTTACAAATCAGTCAAGTTCTTCAAGTTTCCATAGGATGCTGGAATTGTTCCATTGAAATTATTTGCAGAAAGAAGTCTGTCGATAATGAAAACGGATTTAGTCACCGTATCCATTCATTAATTCCTAGAGGTTTAATATGAGTTTGACATGACCTTTTAACTTAATGAGATTGTCATGATACATATAAAAACTCGACTGTTCAAAAGTCATTTCAAACTCACTCTAAATCATTTAAGAAGAAGAAGTAGCTTATCAAATCTTACAATCTTCGCAAGCGGCTCAGTCGCCCGAGGCTTTCGGGAAGATTCCCTCCAAGGAGATTGTCTTCCAAAACCCTACAAATGGAATCTCATTCATCATCAAGCTCCAAAAAAAAAAAAACAAAAATCTTAAACTACATGAGATCTCATCTATAAACATTCATTCACTACTTACAAATGCTCAAGTGTAGCAATGTCACCAATTTCTGGAGGAATTTCACCACTGAGACGATTTCCCAACATGGACCTGATCATAACATATTCACAATTAGGATTGGAAAACACTCCACAAACTCTTTAAATGAAGATCAATTTATTCCCATTATATATATATATATATATATATATATATATATATATATATATATATATAAAAAAAAAAAAAAAAAAAAAAAAAAGAAACTTACAAATCAACAAGAGGAATCTGTGCGAACTCTCTAGGGATCGATCCAGAAATTAAATTGCGAGTAAGATCTCTGTTTGGTTAATATTAGAAGAAATCAACTTTAGAATGAAACTCAAATGTGTAGATAATTTTACAAAGAATGAGTATATAGAACTTACATTGTTTGCAGCTTTGTTAGATTTCCAAATGCTGCTGGCAGAGTTCCAGTTAGATTCAAACCCTTTAGCCGGCTGTCGAATTTTAGGGCGCATTTGGTTAGTGATTTGAAATCAGAAATTTGAAAACAAGGAATTCAAATTTAGTAGAAAACAAGTCATCACTTCTTTCTATAGTACTAGGAGTTCATCACTTCCATGATCTGGAATCGTTGTTATCTAATATTTTGGCGAAAATGCTAAGATTTAGGTTAAATTGAAAAGGAAGAGAGAACCTTACATGGTAGTGACACTGCAAACAGTGGTGCAAGTGCAATTAACCTCTCTGATAATATCTGTACCAAGGATTGGTCTATTGAAAAATCCATCACCATTAATGCAAGAATTTTGGTGAACATTCCAGTTTAAGTTCCTTAATTCTGCAGATATTGCTTGAAGGGCTCTCACTGTCACATTCAGATAATTCATTTAACATTTTATAACTATGAATATTCAAGTTGTTCATATCAGTTGAAAATTTCATCTTAAAGTCGGTAATGTCATCAAATTGAAAACTGAGATTTAAATGAGTAGAAATTTGCCTAAACTTCAAACTTCAACTAGTTTAACATGCAGGCATTCTTTTCTTTTTTTCTTTTTTTCTTTTTTTTAAAGAAAAAAAAAAAAACTCTTTATTGGTCATGTACAAGATATCATGGGAAGAGGAGAAAATTAAATTAAATTTTTAGCTAAATTCTGAAAACAAACACAAATTTTCAAAATTTGTGGTCGGTTTGACAAAAAAAAATAATTTTTTTTAATTTTCAAAATTTAATTAAGAGTTCAAGTATTACTTCAACAAATGTGAAAAACGATGAAATTTAGAAGAAAACTTAAAAAAAATTGTTATCAAATTGGCCCAAATTAATACCATTTTAAATTGTAAACCTATGGTCGTGTGTGTATATATATATATATATTTTTTCATTAAAAAAATTTTGGTTATAATATTATTTTCTAAAATAGGACAAGTTGGAACCCTCAAGAAAAGAAAAGTTGGATGATGATAGACTCATTGTTTACTTGTACATTGTGTTATATTCATAAACTTCCAAAAATATAAAATCATACTTCATACAATTTCTTCATTTTGATTGATATATCCAAGAGAAAATTGTAGTTTTTAAAAAAATAATAATAATAAAGGATAAAAAAATAGAAAAAAGAAATTTAATAATAGCGGATAACTATTGTGAAATTGAAAATGATGAATATAGACTATACTGCGGGGTTGTGCGTCCTAAAATAAATAAGTATTTACGTAATCTCATGACTTTTTATAAAATAATAACAATAATATTGAAGATTATTAATGTCTTAATGAAATTTTAAGATTTCAATTTTACACAGAAGTCAATGGGTAGATATTTTTTAAAAATAATAAAATAAATAATTTTATTTTTAAACTAGCTAAAATATCTATTATTTACCATCCACAATATTTTGTGGATTATCTTTTATGTTTTATAAACTTTTTCAAATATAAAGGAAAATCGATTCAACCGATATGATATTAAACTCATGAAAATATTAAGAGATACAATAGAAATAGAAATATCCATATATATTCAAAATTCAATACACGATAATTATAATAAATGAGATTGAATGGCTTGTCGGCATTGAAAATATCTTAACTCAATTGGTCCACATGTGAGACCAAATATATATTAAAATGGAAAATAAAAACAATAAAAGTCAAAGTTGGACTATTAGGAAAAAGAGAAAACGCAGACAAAATTGAACTTGTCTTCAAGTTTATTGCATCATCAATAATTGTCATAAATTCGTTTTCATTAGTAATAGTTTGGAGTTGGTAACTCCGAGCAAGTGGATATTAGGTTAAAAGTAATATAGCTACAAACAATCTTTTATATATTTTTTAAAAACTCAGGCATTAAAATCAAATTTAAGAAATTCATAAATCCACCTAACAATAAACAAATTTGAAATATTTTCAGTATAGTTTAACCGACGTCAAGTTATTAAAATATATATCAATCGATATCTCTAAACTTAAGAATTTATATCAATTTAAACCTTAAACTAATAATTGTATCAATTTAAACTCTAAATTTTTGTAAATATGTTTACACCCAATTACATTTTGTTTAGGAAAGTTTCTTGTAAAACTTATAATTCTATCAATTAAACCTTTCAACTTTCATAAATAGATCGATTTAGACTCTTAGTCAAAATTAAATTTCCTTTCATAATCGTCCATATATTTACTCTAGTCGTCCATTTTGTAAAATAGACATTTAAAAAAGTCTACACACGTGGAATAATTAATACATTGATGATTTTTCAAAGTAGCTCTAATAAAAGATTTAAATTGATACAATTATTAGTTCATTGCCTTAATTAATACAATATCCAAAACTTAGAGGTATAAATTAATATTTGCCCAAATTTCTAAGTCACTATCTAATAGAGGTTCAAAAGTTGTATGGTAAGCAAGAAAAGGAAAACACAGTTCAAGCCTATCCTAATCTATTGTGCAGCTCAAACAACACTCTAACATTTGCCACGTGGTAATCTTTTAGAAAAAAATATATCTTAATTTTTCTCACTATATATATATATATATATATATATATATATATAAAAAAAAGGTTAAATGTTAGCGGCACCTATAATTAAATAAATAAATAAATAAAAAATCCCTTTTGAAAGGTTAAAAAAAAGATTTTTCTTCTCCGGGTTCTCGGCAACCAAACAGAAAGCAAGAAATCAGAGCAACTCCGAAAGTTTCCTTTTGCAAACAAAAATCAAATTACATTCTGGTTTGATGCCCATCTCGTTTTTTATTTTTGATTTTCAAAAACAAAAACAAATTTTTAAAACTTTTCTTTTTTTCTTTTCGCAGTTTTTAAAATTTGGTTGAATTTATTTAAATTATTAGTAAAACTTAGAAAACAGAAAAGGAAATAGTTACTAAGGAGCAACAATCCGAATTTCCTTCTTCTTTCTTTCCTTATGCGTTTTCCGTTTCCCAGTAGCCAACACACAGAAACAGAGCAATTCCGACAAAACAGAAACTGTAACAGGAAAAACTAAAAAAAGAAAAAAAGAAAAAAAATCGAAATTTCACATCGAAAGAACAAAAAATGAAAACAAAAGAAATAAAATCAAAAGGGTACCTTCTTGATCAGGCAGAGGTTGGGCATGGGATCCAAATTCCAAGAAGCAGTTCAAAAGCAGGAAACCATAAACAAGAACAGCCAAATCCATGTCCCAAGTTCCGACCATCAAACCAAGGCAGAGAAACAGAGCATCAAACAAATAAGAGTAGTACGAGACAGAGGAGATGATGGATGAATTTATGAGTGAGGAAATCTTTGTTCAAACTTAAAAAGACAGAGAAAGAAGAATCCGAACTTCGATTGAATTCAAAATATGGTATTGATGTCACAAATGAACACAACAACAATAGTGTCGGAAATATATGTTTGGGGGAAAATGGCAACAGGCGGCGCCGCCAGACGCCACTGATTTCATTTCTCTTTTACCTTTCTATTAGGGGAAAATATATTATTTAAACTAAACTCTTACCCTTTTATTTTTTTTTTTTTCCTTATTTTATCAAAATATGTGCACCATTTTTCTTTAAACAATCAACACAATACAAGTCAAACTAAGTTTAGTTTAGAAGTAATTGGCATTGTCTTTCATCTTAGAGGTGAGAGGTTTGATCTCTCATCCCACAATTGACAACCATAATCCGCCTACTACAATAATCTCACTGCAGTCACACAATCAGACTTCACAATGATCGAACACCCCACAAATATACCTACATTTTAGATTCCCTAATGTCTCGCAACACCCATCCTAAAACTCCTACTAGTTCATCTCCTTGTCTACATCCTGCATCACAAGACAACTACAAGATCTGAGGAGGGGGAGGCCTCCATCGAGGGAGGTTTGCACATACCTACCTGTTGGCGAGCCCTATTCGTGACCATATAAACACATCTCCGCCACAAAACACCACATGATTCTAAATGGTCCAAATCAATCACAATGCAACAAACAACAACGTAACATCGCCTAGGTTACCATGCTCTTGCAACCATGACAACTGATCCAACCATGACCCTAAATCCCTATCACACAAAACAAACCCCACTCACCTTCTTACACCTCCAAAATAAACACTTCATCGTTTTCGGCTTCCAATCCCTATCTAGTACGAATGATATTTTGCAACACAAGCCAACAACAAGTCTTCTCTTTCGACAGTAATTTATTTTCCAAAAAAAGTAATTCCATAATGTCACCATCCCCCCTACTGATGATGGTGAACTCTCCTCAGTTGAAGCCAAATTTAGCCTAAACTAGTAGCCACTTTTTACTGAGAAAACACACCATTGTCAAGTGAACAGTAAAAAAAAGTTGCACCAATTTTTACATCATTAGTTTTCAATTTCATTATTACAAAAAAAAAATGACATAATTGAAAATCGAAAAATTATTTTAAATAACAAAACTACTAAAAATATTTATAAATAATAGCAAAATATCACAATTTATCTACAATAGACTGCGATAGACTATTATCTTTATCTATCAGACGCATATAGACACAAATAGTAGTTTATCACATTCTATCGTAAATAATTAGTGAAACTTTGTTGTATTTATAAATATTTTGATTTATTTTTTCGTATTTAAAAACAACCATCGAAAATAAATTATAAAAAAATGGGGGACTATATGGTGTATTTTGCTTAATTTCTCCCGTTTTCCATTCAAGTATAGTGTTGAAAAGGCACAAATTCTTGCAATCAATTTGTGCATGGAGTTAGGCTAAAAGTATTGCCATCCAAACTTGGCCAATTGAAGATTCCACTTTGAAATAAAAGTCATAATAATTAGAGAAAAATGTGATAATGGGAAGGTTACGTGCATAATTTTTTAAGTGGATTCAAAGGAATGTTTGGTGAAAATGTCAAGTTTTACATTTATGGAAATGTTAATGAAAATTTCAAAAAAAAAAATATTTAAATAAAAAATATTTAAATTAATGAGAAAATATTATATATATATATTTTTTTTTACCGGGAAAAATGCATATTATTTATATGAGTTTGGCTCAATAGTAATTGGCATAGTCTTATTACTTAGGGATTGAAGGTTTCAATTTTTATATTCACTAAAAAAGTTATATTATAAATACACGAGAAAATTACCTTTTTCGACCCATAATTATTTTTTAAAAAATCAAAAAAAAAAATTTGGAAGACTTTTTCAACCTATTTTTAGAAACTCGAGGATTGAAAATGTATATTTTGAAACTTCAAGGATCAATAGACCTATTCTTAGAAGTTTGGAGACTAAAAAAAAAAATTTTAAGAACTCATGGACCAAATACATATATTATTCAAAATTTTAGACCTAAAAAGAAACTAATTTTCTCTAAATACACTACTATTATTTTGTTAGTTTATCTTTAAGATATAATGAAATGGTTGATTTTTACTCTTATATCCTATAAAATATATCAATATGTGAAAATAGTGATAGAAAATATAAGACATATATTTACACATGTTAGATTGGAATATAAAATTGGCATTTTTCTGATAACAGAGAATTAATTTTATTGTGTTATTTTCTTTCTAGTTTTTATGTTGATTTTTGAAAATATCCTTTATTTTAATTGTATTTTATTATTAGTTTAATGTTGAGTGGGACCAGGCGGCTGTAATTAAGAAACGGTTCTTTGTGAAACCTTTCATTTTTCAATCATGGAGTCAAAGTCAAAGTCGATTGCATGGCCGACTACTTAAAATAATCTTTTTATATTTAGATTAATAAGCATTAAAAAAATAGAGAAAATTGCAATCAATAGCCTATTTTGAGGCCCAAAGAGATATGACCTGCTGCGCACACAGATCAATTCATATGTTTGTTTGTTGAGTTTATAGGTATATGGTACACATGTCTTTTTGTTTTACTGTGTTCGAAGTCTTGAATTTATATGTCTGTTGTAATTTTTTTAATATAAATAATTGAATTTATATGTCTGAGAGCATCTGTTGTGATTTTTTTATATAAATAATTTATTTTTACGGTGATTGTTTTTGTTTGGAAACTTTTTATTCAATAATTTTACATATGTTATTTTTTTTAATAAACTATAGATTACAATTTATTTTTTATTTTTTTAAACACATATTTATTGTTTGTAGTTTTGGAAAATGAGGTTTAGAATTTACTTTTGGATCATGCATTTCAATTTTTTTTAATTAACTCTTTTTTCTTTAATACTTTTAATAAAAACTTTTTAAAATAAAAACACTCATGTGTCTAATAATTTTGTCTCAAAAGTGTTTTTACATACAAGTTTGTTTGATTAAGTGGTTTTGTTAATGTTAAATTACTATAGAAAATGACTATAAAATACTATGAACTAATTAAAAATTGGGAATTTAACGATTTGATGGAACTTACGTATTTTTATTTCAACAAATGTGTTTTTATTGACAATTTTGTGTGTTAACTTAATATAAACATTTTTTTAATGTTTTATATGTATTTTTAAATTAATAGTTATTTTTAATATTTAAATTAAGGTTTTATTGACGGTTTTATGTCACGAACGTCAACAAAACAAAAAAATCGTATGTGAACAAAACCCAAATTTGCATTAGTCATAATTTAAAATAATGGTTGTCGGAGTTGGTGAAGTGGCCACCGTCAGAGATCATTAGAGTTGGCCGTCAACAGTGGTGGTTGGATGTTGCTGGAGTTGGCCGCAGGCGGTGGCTGCCAAAGTTGGTCATTGGAGGTGATCGTTGAAGTTGAGCAACGAGGCATTGGTGGTGATGAGGGTTGAGTGCGCTATTGGTAGACATGATATAAAATGTCGGTGACATACGAAGTTGGCCTTCCAAACAATTAGTTGGGTTCACATCTCAACTCATCTCATCCCATGTCCTCACCCCAAACGCCCTCATATTATCTTTATATATTTTGCTTACGTTAGCTTATAGTGAAATTACTAAAATGACCAAATTTCTAATTTTTTAAGCCCCCTTCTTTAATTCGATTTTTTCTCTTTCTAGAATCAAAGATGGAAGATGGAGCATGAAATCCAGCCACGAGAGGAAGAATCGAGTTTAAAATTCATTTTAAAATGATCATGTATTATCAAATTAGGAACAAGAAGAATCGTCATAGGTTGACCTAGTGGTAAAAAAAAAGGGAGATATAGTCTCAATAAATGATTAAGATCATCAACTAAAAGGGCAAAAGGAGAAATCAAAAGTTTCAATGTGGTTTTTATCTTCCCTTCATTAAATATGAATTTGATTTTTTATTTAATGATTTTATTATGAAATATCATTATATAACCTCATGATTATCAACTAAAAGGGGCAAAAGGAGAAATCAAAAGTTTCTCTGCCATAACCCCTTTTAGATAGTATGGATTTGAATTTTTGTTTTTAGTTTTTGAAAATTAAGCTTATTTTCTTTAAATTTCTTACTACGGTTTTCACTTTCTTAAGTAAAAAGGTTAGATACTTGGCCAAATGTTAGAGGAAAAAAACTACTTTTTTAACTTTCAAATTTTAGTTTGATTTTTTAAAACATGGATAGAAAATAAATAAAAATTGAAGAAATTTAGAGGTGAAAATAGTGTTTATAGCCTTAATTTTTAAAAACTAAAAACAAAAAATATTAATCTAATGGTTACCAAACATGCCCTTAAAGTTTGTTTTTATAATTTTTTTTCCATAAAAATTCTTCAAATATTAGCTGGTGAAGGTACGGAGCCAAATCTTAACACTAATGACTGAAAGTGAGTATTTAGTGAAAAAATCGATGTTAAAAGTGTAAATCTTGAAACATATGAACCAAATCAATTTGAAAGAAAACTCAAAATTTAAGAGCCAAATTAAATTATAATACTTTAAAACTTAGAGATTGAATTAAAATCAAACGCAGAACTTAATGATTAAGAGTGTAATATTTTGGAACCTAGGGACCAAATGAAAATGATACCAAAATGTTAATTTTTTTCCAAAATGTCTAATGTGTGATCTTTTAAATTATTATTACTATTAATAATTTGGCATGTGTACTTAACTTGGGAGTTAGAACATTAATTCTTAAGTAAAGTACTTCTTTGATCTTTTTGAATTAAGCCTTTATTTAATTTATCGATCTTGTTGGATTGACCATTAATTTGTTGATCAAATTTTTGGATTGATGATCAAACTTGTTGATTTAATTGAAGTCTTAAACAAATACTAAACTAGTTGATGTTTGTTGACAACCATTGAACATCTTTAAGTTGGACGAAAGTCCTATAACCCAATTTAACTCAAAAATACTAAAATCACCAATGAAGATATTCGAGATATATATATATAATTGTAACATATATAAATTATTTTTCATTAAATAGTGAGTTTGACCATTTGTAATGCTCCAAAATTGTACCATAAACAATTATTCTTTTTATTTTTTACTTTTCCAAGAAATGTATTAGAGCATTAGCACGAACACATATCTAAAGAACGTGTGCTTAGTTTTCATTTCAAAAATTTCCAAGTTTGATGTTTCAGTCCAAATTCTATAATCATACATCCATCCACATTATGTTTTCAATTTTTTCTCAAAAAAAAAAATAATAATATATATATATATATTTTTTTTTATTAAATTTACACAGAGATTTGCTGCTTTATATAAAAGCAAAATACATATGTAATCCTGATTAATACACAAATAAAATTTGCAATTAAATCCTGTCCGACTTTGACTAACTAAATTTATATAACAAAATTAAATTACATGTAACAAAACTTAATTAATATCGACATTTTGTTAGACGTTTTTGAAATTTTGAAATTTCTGTCGAAGTGGGGGAAAACGACATTCTCTCTAACAAAATTTCCAGCACTTCAAACTTTCAAGATATCGATCAAAATTTCGAGATCTTTGAACTAGATGATTTTTTAAAAAAATAAAATTAAGACTTGTCTTTTTTCTTTTTTAATCGAAAAGGAAAGTAAAGTTTGTAAGTTTTATCTTTATGATCATACAATAAAACCCTAAACATTGTATAAAATAATAATTTTCAAGATCTTGCCAATAGCATCTCCTATCCTCTTTGTCATGAGTTTATTCTAAAATCTTAGAGGAATATCGAGCAATCTGATCCAAAAGACCACTTTATCAAAAGTTAGGTGAGATAATCTAATATTAACTTTCAGATCTTCCAAGGCTAGTAGGGAATTATCAAAGCACCACGGGTCCAGGCGCAAAACCAGTTCTTTATCTCTTTTAGCATCAAACTCAATGAGAAATAAATTCCTCCCCAGTCCCTCAACATTGAAACCCAGATTGGTTCTCCAAGCATTTGCAAAAGTATTTTTGATAATTCTTGAAACTACTGTTCGAGATGATAGTAGTTTGCCGATTAAACAACAATACATATGTACTTAAAAAATAATAAAATAAAATACTAATCTATAATTTATTAAAAAATATATATGTAAAATAATTAATTGAAAAAAAAAAAAAAAAAAAGGTTGGTTGATTAGGAATACGGACGAGGAGCAGTAAAGGGTGGCTACGAATTTTCAAGGAAACGAAAGCTTTGTCCTTTTTCAGCTGACTCTCAATCCATTCCATGACGGCCCAAAGTACTTTTTACGTACACCCGTCATCCAAATATCCATCAATACATTTCCACATCCATACTAACAATTAATTTGTATTTTCAATACTTATTATAACTGTATATAAAACATTACAAATTATCTTTTATTAATTTTAATATGAAAAATGTTTGAAAAGTGGCCAAGCACAATAAAGCCAAAGTTCAAGATAAAATAATGTAGAATAACATAAAATAAGATAAGATAATGAAAGATTTAATCTAGCTTGTCATAGATTAGCAAATATCGATGTTTAAGATGATTAAGTTAGACTTTAGGTCATATCCCCTATAGATAGACCACTATGGTTCCATATGAGATAATTTCAACTTATGAGTTTTTCCCATTCTTTAATTCTCATACTAATTTTAACTGTCGATATCATATGAGGGTTAGATGCTTTTTTCCTGTCTCAAATTTTTGGTCGTCAACAAATTTGAATACTAACAATAAGAATTATAACATAATTTAGAAGTGAAAACAATTTAACCTTACTTTTTTTTCGTTCTAGTTATTTTTACAGGCATTTGTGGAGGCCACAATGAGTTATTGAGTGTTTTTTTTTTTTTAAAAAAAAAAGTAAATCCATTCAAGACACTAGAAAAACCTTAGATTAATAATTGTATGGGACTAAATTATAGACTTTTATAGATGAATTAATTCAATAATTTACAACTATTTTCACTTGATTTCTTCCATCCAAATTTTATTAAAGTATATTTTTAATTAAAAAAAAAAAACCATGAATGCAAGACGCTACTATTTATTTGAGGTTTTTTTTTTTCTTTTATTATTTTAGTACGATTTAAAGAATTTATTGAATGCATTTGAAGACCAAGAGGCTGCGTTTATTGCATCAACCAGGCCATGTTAGGCATGGAAAAAAATATATGAGCAAGGAATTGTCTCGAAATTAATTTTGAAATCGTCAAATAAAACGTGTTAAAATAACAAAATCTTAATTATATACAGTTTTTATTTTTTATTTCTCAAAGAAAAAATGAATAAATAAATAAATATATTCATTAATGAACACTTTTTTACATTTGGAAACAATAATATTACTCGTAACCTAAAAATTTAATCTAGGAATTTAAATAATCAGATTTGACAACGTCTTGCAAAATAATATTAATTGACTATGATTCTGAAAAGTAAACACTAAAGAAATAGATTAGAAATAAAAATAAATAAAATTGTGCTCAAAATTTTCAAAACCAAAAGAAATAACTATTTGGAAGAGAAATAGGGCACTTCATTTTAATTTAATAAAATTATAAATATGAAATATTCACACCAATGTAGGACGTACGAAATTTAAACTTGGGGTAAGATTATTAATGGGTGTTGGGTCAATTTTAGTCAATTTCTTATCTTTGAAAGAGTGATATTTTGATTTCATCAAATGAGACAAAATATGATTTAGATGAAAATACAATGTTGAATAAAAAAGATGAATTAACTAAGATGGTGTTATGTCATGCAAAATGGGATATAACATGACTTAAAAGGATATATATTTGAAAATCATATTGAAATTGTTAAAATTTGTTGATGTCACATTTAAAATCATTTTAAATCGTAAACTTAATTATTCAAAAATTAATTTAGCAATATGTCCATACTTTTAAACATGTTAATTAAAAAATATAACGTATTTTTATTTGAAAATATAGAAACTAAAATGGGACAAACTTCATATTATGAGGACCAAAATGATAATTTAATTCAAAGTGGACAAGAAACATGCTGAAAAAGTCCAACACATAAGTTCCAAATAAACTAGTGGAAGGAGAGACCATTGGTCCGCTCAACCAATTGCCCACCTTCAAGGTTGGCGTATGCCTCTACGGAGATTGCTCATAATCCCATTTGGAAAAGGATTTAGAAAACTCCAACTTTATCCACTTACAAATAAATTGTTAAGTTCATCTTATTCTCTAAAAAGTTTGTTGCCTTCTACATCCTTAACTGACTTAAGCATTTGAGTGTTTGTAGCAAATATCACACCGGTGTAATTCTCTCTTTGTTTTGCAAGTCACATTTTCTCCATAATACTAACTAGTTCACTGTCAATGGGCACGTGAAGATAATATGTTTTTCCTTGTTGAATTTGGTCATCGACATGGAGTATAGAAATTTGATCTTCTTACCTCAAACTAGGGAATATATGCTAATTATTGATAAACTTCATCTCCATATACTAGTGATTATTAAAATCTTTTCTTATATATCTCCAAAATATCATCCATCACATTATTGTTGGCCCGGACAATAAAAGAATTCTCCAAATTAAATAACTTTGTCCAACTCATAATCACCATAATTTTGAACCATACTTCCATACAAACATAACATGATCTCCTCCCATCACTTTCCCTTAAGTAGCATTGCAAAGAAAACCATAGTGACATCCAAACTTAAAACTTTGATCCATAAATGCAAAGTTCTATTTTCTTCTCTTGAAAAAATTACCTTAACTTTCCACACATCACATTTTCTAGGCACGAAATATCTGACCTAAAAAAGAAAAAGAAGATTCTTTAGACAAAATAAGGAAGATTAAGTTGTTGAAAAAGAAGACATTGAGAATCATTGAATTTTATATACCTTTCCATATAATTCAATAATTAAATCAAACCTATAACTACACCTTTCTAACAATCATATAGTATATAATTAGACAAGACACATGAAAATGGTAGATGTAATTTTTAAAACATTTCTTTGAATGGACAAAATTATAACTATGTAATAAACACGGTTTTCTAAATATGAAGGCCTCGTCAGGGTTCGCCGAATATTCATCATTTTGCAAGTTGGTTGTGGAAAAAAAATGGAAATGACAAAAGAGTCCTTAAAGATAAAGATAATATATATTTTTTATTGAGTAGATGCATTGAAATTTAAAAGAAAAAAAAAGAAAAAAAAAAAAAAAAGAAAACGTGCCTGTTTAAAACGTAAGATAAAAATCCAACATTTTTAAACCTCGTTTACCATTACATGAAAACATCTACTAAATTACTTTTTGAAAGATAATTAAATTCTTTAATAGGTTTTGAGCTAAAATATATCACGTACCGTTAAAAAGAATATAACCATTTAATACTTATACTTTATAATTTATAATGATTTAATTTCTATTCTTAAAAAAATATTATTGAGATTTAATGAAGTATCTTATAAATCAGAAAGATTAAGTCGTTATGTAATAAAAATTAACACTTAATTTGGTGTTTTAGCCCGCTTCTCCCTAGTTTGATTTCGAGATGCTCCAAGCCGACACGCATAAAATATACTCGCCCTAGTGTTGTATGTCGAGCCTACTGCACTCTAATGCTTAAGTTAGTACAAGGAGTGACTAATTCAATTAGGTACAAAATACGTAAGGTCGTGTCTTTCCTTTAGAGATTACTTACTAGTCAATAGATATGAATTTATTTGAAACTAAGGTATTTAATAAAATGGGAGGAAAAATGAGTTGTCTTACTTTTCAAAATTGAGTTTTTTTATTTTTATTTTTTTACAACTTTTCCTTGCGTCACATCCACTTGAAATTATTAAAACGAAACCTCTTATATGCACAGTGGCCTCTCGCTCTCCTCACTCTCTCGACTTCCTCTTTCTCTCGACCTCTTCTTTCTCGCTCTCTCTTTCTTAGTCTCCTTTTTATCACTCTTTCTTGGTCTCTTCTCCCTCCTACTCTCTTTTACTACAGTTCCCATTATGAACAATGTTTCAATGGTGTGACTGACAGCTTGGTACAAATG
Organism: Citrullus colocynthis; assembly: GCA_031780015.1. Lineage (NCBI taxonomy): Eukaryota > Viridiplantae > Streptophyta > Magnoliopsida > Cucurbitales > Cucurbitaceae > Citrullus > Citrullus colocynthis. Next base: position 916,859 of record QLSR01000596.1, on the reverse strand, counting down.
GAGGAAAGAAACTTGAAAAGAAGAGGAAGAGGAATAAAAAAAATTAAGGATAAGTTTGTAACATTGACTTGTAATGATATAAGCAATAGAGCATAATTTTTGAATTTAAAAAAGAGTGAAACACAAACCATTGTAAGGTTTAAAATTGGGTCTATTATACAATTATCCCTAGAACATAAGTCCAACCGAGTAAATTAATGCATGCTAATTAATCTTACTTAAATAGAGCAACCACTTTTTAATTGCAATTTCAAGATATAGAATGTCACTAATTACTTTCTATTTAACGTGCATCAATAATAGAAAACTACAAATTATGCAAGATACATATATTAAAAATACAATATATACAATATGCATAGTTACCAAATATACAAGTAAGAGAAATTATTTTATAAATAACTAAAAATAATAGTAAAATATCATCGTTTATTTGCGATAGACTACTATTTGTGTTTATTATGACATAAATAGACACATATATTAGTCTATTGCATTCTATCGTAGTCTATCGCAGATAGATAGAGAAATTTTGTCATATTTATAAATATTTTAGTTCATTTACCTATATTTAAAAGCAATCTATAAATAATACACGTCAAAAAATAAAGTGGACTTCAAATAAAGTTTAATTGGTAAAAGTAAAAGACAAAATGCACAACTTAATCTAATTCTAAATATATGACGCAATTCCCTAATTTAATTTTTATAAAAAAAAGGAATAAGACTCTTTTAAAAATAATATGTCAATTAATAAATCCCTAACTATCTATAAAGTCAATCTTCCACTTTAATCCTCTGTCCTCATCGGCTTAGGTTCACATTGAGCATCACAAAATTTCAACCGTTTTAAGGGTGCGAACCGTAATTTCATATCTAATTTAAATTTCCAATTTGCATTCACAAGCCCAATACGACGACGTTTGATTGATTCAATTATTTTCATCAACTTTGATAATTGAAACCGCGTCGTTTGTGCGCAACATATTTTTTTGACTCTTCAAGATTGCTAATTACTCAACATCTCAACTTTTTAGTGTATATATTTATATATGTATGCACTCATTCTCTTACGATTCCACTTCCATCACATATTAAACGATGAAAATTATCGTAAATAAAAAAAATATCAAACTATTTATAAATATAATAAAGTTTTATTTTGTATTTGTGATAGACCGTGATAGATTTAGATGAACATCAATCCATATTTATATGGTAAAGTGATAGATGTCTATCTTAGTCTATTACAGATAAAAAGTAAAATTTTGCTATATTTGTAATTATTTTCAACCGTTTTTATATTTTTAAAAACATCTATATAAAAAATGAATTAGAATATATATTCTTTAAAAAAAAATGTAACAAGAATTTGTCATGTGAGAAATTATAATTGAAGAATGCACATAGGTAGGTGTTGTGGATATACACCTAAGTATTTTCCTATATAATATATATTTGTAAGAGGATTTGTTATTTGTATAAATTGGAAATATTGAAAATGATAATTTTTTAATAATGTATGGGGGAAATAAGTTTTTGTCCCATAGTTATTCATGATTTAAACTTTTGTTGCAAAATAAGTATTAGCGAACAAAATAATCTTTTATGGAAGATTCAAATGCCAAATAGAATTTAATATTGTAAAAGCATAAAAGTTGAAAATAAAATGACCATATATAAAAGTTTATAAATTGGAAAAAAGTTAAATACAAAGAACGATTTTCTTTATAAAAAAAAAAAAAATAGGGAAATTAGAGTATATAGGAAGATTTTAGGTTTGTTTTGGAGATTTGGCAAATTATGAATTCAAGTCAAAATTTTGGCGAATCATGTGCCCACACATGCTCCATTTTATTAGTATTCTCAATTTATCTTTGGTGGGATTGGTAGTTAACTAATATACATTTAATTTATAATGTAATATTAATATGAAACTATAAGATTTAACTAATCTACATCTACACACAGAATGCAATTGTAGTGTGAAGTTATGAGGTTTTAACCATAATTTTTCATGATTATTGGTTATAACAGAATATTGCATGTTCCTGATTTTTCTCTACCAATATCATATGTTTGGTAATTAATTAATATACATTTACACATACATTGTAATAGTAATATGAAATTATGAAGTTTAACTAATTTACATTTTATAATGTGAGGTTATGAGGCCCAACTTTTCAGAAACAATTATTTTCCATCCATTATGAATTTTGTTTTTTTGTTACTTATTTTTGGGAATAAGCTATGGGGTTGGATGAAATCAAAATTTGGCTTAATTTCGCTTTTGAGTGGAGGTTTGAAATCAAATAAACTAAATTTACACTAAATTTAATTAAAATATTTTAATTTTCAAAATTTTTGGATGAGAGATTTTTAACGTAAGTCTCACATTGATAATTTTGGAAGTTTAACGTTTTTTTTTTTTTTTTTTTTTTTTTTTT
>QLSR01000596.1:739473-914397 GCA_031780015.1 Citrullus colocynthis | reverse complement strand
TTTATTTTTTTTTTTTTTTTTTTTTTTTTGAATTTTCAATTTTTATACCAAAAATTGAGTTTATTAAAAAAGATTGTTATTACAAAAGAAGATGGGAAGAAGTTATTGTCAGTAATTATGTTTATAATGTCCAACTTCAATAAATAAATATTTCTATTATATCTAAAAAATAGATAATATACAACAAAAATTAGAAAAAAAAATTAAATCAACTAACGTGGATATTTTGTTATTTCATCTATATTGACATTTCTTTAAAATTTAGATTTTTTTTTCATTCAACACAATAATTAGTGTATTTTACTAGAGGTAAAATGGCAAATTATTAATTTACTTTTTTTTTTTTAGTGGTCCAGTTAAGGTCTATAAAAATATGAATTGGAAAGAGACTTGGGATGAGTAGAAGTTGACTTTGTCTGTTTCTCATTGTATTAGAATTTGAAATTCAGTGACCAATAAAGGGATCAGGTGGTTTTCTTTTCATTCATTTTCAACTGCAATTCATTAATCATCCTTTCTCTTTCCCCTTCTTCACTCATCCAAATCCACCGTCGCCGTCGCCGAGCCATGCTGTTGGCTCGATTACTCGCCGTCGTTTTTTTCTCATCTCTCTGCTTCGAAACCCTCACTTCCGGAGCCGCTCTGTTGCCGGCCGACGAAGGTACGGATACGCCGTAACGGACTTAGATCTGGAATTGTATGTTGATTTTGGAGTCGGAGTCGGTTCTGGTTTTGATTTTGAAATTGAGTTTTGATTTGATTTCTTTAGTGGAAGCGTTGAAGGAAATCGGAAGGACATTGGGGAAGACGGGGTGGGATTTCACCGCCGATCCATGCGGCGGCGTTATTAGCGGTTGGGTATCGAATTCCAAACAATTCGATAATAATTTTGCTAATAATGTCACGTGCGACTGCACGTTCCAAAATAATACCGTCTGTCACGTCACCATCATGTACGTTCTCTCTCATTTCCACCCTTTTAACTTTTTAGATCAATCATAATTCTTAACGTTTTTTTCCTTTTTAATTTTTTTAAAAATTAAAAATTTACTTCAATCCTGTAACTATTTTGTTTTTTAATCAAATTTCTTTATTTTGTTATTTATTTTTCACTGATACTTTTATTTCTTGAAAATAAAAAATTAGTTTTTGTTTTTTTAGTTTGATTAAGAATTTAAGTGTTATTCAAAAAGATGTGAAAATAATAATAATATGAAATTTAGGAAAAAATAATATGAGTTTCAAAGCTAAAAACATTACAGTTTTAAAAAAAAATTTTTAGTCAATTCCAATTTTTAAATTTTTTTTTTTTTAAAAAGAGTTTTGCTTCTTCCATGAATTAAAAAATGTATTAATGGAAATTTAAGATTAGATGATGTAATTTGAAAAGGTTAAAATCATTAAAGAAATATATCATTCAAATCAATTTTAATGATATGAAAATTATGTTTAAAGTATAAAATTAAACATTGAATTGGCTCTGAGTGATTAAAAATCTGTTTCAATTTTAAAATTGAAAAAGAAAATAATTTTAACAAACATAAAATTAAGAACACAATTAATAACAGGGTCTAAATATTTGCAGAATAAAGCTAATATGTAACAACGAATGATTTCCTTGATTTAAGGAGATGAGTGGCATTTTATTTATTTATTTTAATATGAATAATTAAAACTAAAATACAAATCTCTATCCAGTATCTACGAGGTTTTTTATTATTATTATTATTATTATTTTTTTTAATGATGCAACCTTTTTTTGTAAAATAAAAAAAAAAGATGTAACGTTTTAATTATTGTTGAAAAATTAATATTATTGAAATTGTTTGGGTTGAAAAATATTTCACAAAAGTGCTACAACTAGATTTTTTAAAAAAGTCTATCACATCATTTGTTGTCCTTCAAAAATTTTATAAAAAAATTTTATGGCTCATTTTTAATATGAAGAAAAGCATACCTTTTTTTTAAAAAAATCGACCACGATAAGTGAGGAATGATGAACCAAAAAATTTATGATATGTATATGTAAATTTTGCAAATGATGTTGAGATAGTAAAGATGAACAATGTAATTTCATTTATATTTTACTACCTGAATTAAATTCAAAAAACAACAACTTGGTGTTTGATTTAATTGCTTTTCAGTATCAAGACGAAGAAAAATAATAATAAAAAAAAAGAACCAAAAAATAAAAATAAAATGAAAAAACGCATGCTTGCCAACTAATTCCGGGGTTTTCAATACCATCCGGGTCCCACGTTGGCATGGACTGGACATGTAAATAATACACAAGTTATTAAAAAAATTAAATATAGTTGACTAGTCAACTATGCCACGTAGGATTTATGGTCCCACTTGATGGGCTGCGGCTCTACTTTGATCTAACCCTAACCGCGGTTCTTGTTTGACCCCAGCCTTAGTTAACTCTTCATCCACGTGATGGCCTCCTACCCTGTTTCTTGCAAATTTATATTAATGTATAACGTATAGTTTCTTTGTATTATGATATAATTATTAATTGTACTTAACTTAAACGTCGTCCTAAATAAATTGTTCTTAAAAGTTAAAAAGTCTTTAACACGTCTTGGGAATTTTTTTTTTTTTTTTTTCTAAATTGAATTTAATTTCTCGATGGTCTTTTGTCACACAATATGTATAATACATATACTTTACTTTTTTTCAAAGTTAGAAGTTTGAATCTCTTATACCATTTATTTTCCTTAAGTTTGAATCTTTTATCATTAAATTTTTACATGTTAGCTAAAAGTGTCTTGATGATATTTTATGCAAAAAATAATTATATTCAATGATAAAGTAATCGTTACATATATATATATATATATATATATATATATATGATTGTCTATCACTAATAGATAGTGATATTTTGCTATATTTTAATAGTTTTGCCATTTAAAATAATTATTTCACTACTTTTTTTTAATAATAGTTATTATTAATAATTAGAATGGTAAATAAATGTAAGAGTTGCTTTCAAATATAGTAAAATTAACTAAATTATATATAAATATATAAAAAAAATTCAGAAATAGACCGCGATAAACTCACTAAAATTGTTCTATACTTGTAAATATTTTGATATTTTATTTATTTATAAGAATTTCCCTTCTTTTTGTGGCAACCATCTCATTTTTCATTGGTTTTTATGTTAAATAATAAACCCTCGAGTTTTTGTCTAATTATATTTGATTTTTAAATTTTGAAATATATCAATATATTTTTAAAATTTTAAATTTTTATTGAATAAATCCATGATATTTTATACTCAAATAAATTATAAACTTTAAATTTTGAATATAGTAGATTCATGAATTTTAAAACCATAATGTATAACAATAATATATAGATCAAGGAACATGAAACTTGATGAACTAAACTAATAATAAATTACAAGTTTAATCTACGTTTAATTGATGTTTGAATTAACGAGTTGGTGGCATGGCATTGTAGTGTTCTGAAGGCGCAGAGCCTTCAAGGTACTCTGCCTCCGCAATTAGTGAGGTTGCCTTTCCTGCAGGAACTGTACGTAAATTTTATTGCTTAATTTCTTTGATCTTTTCTTCTTTTCTCGTTAATGAAATTGCCCATCATAATCAATCCCTTGTTTATTCTTTTTCTTAATTCAGTGATCTTACTCGCAACTATCTCAGCGGCCCGATTCCTCCAGAATGGGGTTCAACCAAGCTTCTCAAAATGTATTTTCTATCCCTGTTTTTCTGTAATGTGGGGATTCAGAATGTGATTCATATGGCTTTATGTTTATGGGTAATTTTGCAGTTCCCTTCTAGGAAATCGATTGACGGGTCCAATCCCAAAAGAGATTGGAAACATCACCACTCTTACAGACTTGTAAGTTCTTGTAATCCTCAATTCTTTGTTTCCCATTTTGGGTTTTGAATGAGTTGGTGTAGAAGACTAATGTTACAGGTTTGATCGCTTAGGGTTTTGGAAATGAATCATTTTTCTGGAAGTATACCTCCAGAACTTGGAAATTTGACCAACTTATCAAGATTGTAAGACCCTTTGAGTTTTGGCAATTCTCTTTTGAGTAATCGGTTTAAATGTCTCTAGTTGTAATGATTTGGGCATTCTGATGATCTTTTCTTTACTGCTATTGTTTGTTTGTTCTAATCCAGGCTTCTTACCTCAAACAACTTTTCTGGGGAGCTCCCACCTTCCTTGGCAAGGATAACCTCGTTGACGGACTTGTAAGCTTTTGAAATCTTCTTCGACCCTTCAATTCATTTGTTTGATTTTGATAAAATGAATGAATCAATGAATAAAACAAACTCTCTCTTTGTTACATTGCAGTCGCATTGGTGATAATCACTTTACAGGGCCAATACCTAAGTTTATTCAGAATTGGACGAATCTTGCAAAAGTGTGAGAAATTTTCTCTAATTTAGTTACTCTATATTTGTCTTGGTTTCTATTCTAATAGTTCTTGACTGATTTAATCGTGACAGAGCTATTCAGGCAAGCGGGTTGAGTGGGCCAATTCCTTCTGAAATTGGACTTTTGACAAAATTAACTGATGTGTTAGTTTGCTTCACATTACGTGTTGTCTTGTAAGTCAAAGTACTTTGTATTTCTATTTATTCACATCTGAGTTGAAAAATGCAGGAGAATCAGCGACTTGAATGGAGGTTCATCGCCCTTTCCACCCCTTAATTCTTTGACAAAATTGAAAACCCTGTAAGTTAATCCCTCTGTGAAAACATGAAGACATCCGTGTACTTATTCCCAACTATTAATTTAGTTTTTGGTTGTCTATAGGATATTGAGGAGTTGCAATATAACTGGGATGCTACCCGACAATCTTGGTGGTTTGACATCATTGAAAATCTTGTCAGTAAAATTTTTCTCTCTACTTCGTCTAGATGTCATATCATGATTAATCGTAGTCTCATGAATTTTCAGAAGAGAGTTTAAATTTCTTGCAATGAAATATTGCATTACCCTAACTTTTTGGACTACTATCACTTCATAGAAGGCTTATCGAGTACAAATGTCTTCATCTATCCTTTACTTTCACCAATAAAAGTAAACAAAGAATATTCCGTAGTTTATGTTAAAATAGTAAAAGTACCTTCCTTGGATCAATTATTGAAATTTTGAAAGTTTAACGTTGTTTAACAGGGAAAAATTTTTGGAACCAAAAATTCAATAAGATTTTTAAAAGAAAACAAACAGACATGCTTATGTTTTTCTGAATAACTTTTTTTTTTTTGTTGAATTATTATTTTGAATTCTTTTCTAAAGTATTCAGCAGCCTCTTTGACTCAAATTCACCTCATGAACATATCACCATGGCTTTGTTTTATCAGAAACTAGGAGATTTTTATTAGTTAAAAAGAATTGATACACATTTCCAAAGTAATGATAAGTTCTCTCTGAAAGTGAGGCAAATTATGTGTAGTGCCACAGATTGAACAAATTTGTCATGAATCTATCATTAATCATAGTATTTTACATTTATACTCCTGCAATACTGAAACTTTTACACGCTCAGTGTTGTGTCAATCCTTAAAAAAAAAACAGAAAGAGAACAAAAAGATTCCTCCAGCCAGATCTATAATAAAGTAAAGTTTGTACACTTGTCAAGTAATTTTTCTCTCCTTTTCTCTCATTTTCTCTACCCAAAGAAAATTCCAATATAAATAGAAATCACTTGATTTAGAATAATCTGAAAAACCCAACATTCAAATAGGAGGTCATACTTTCCAGATCTTTGAATTTGTAATAAGTAATGTTGTTTTTGTGTATGACTTTACATGAAATGTTAAACAAATAATTTCCTTTCTTGCAATGATAAAGTTTCCAGATACCATTCTTACATCCATAATCCAGATCTGTGCATGTTGGGAACAAATTTCTTGACAAACTTTGTTAATTTAGTTATTCTTTACTGTTCTTTGACAATACTTTGTTGCTATTGTTTTGCTCAATTTCTTCTGCAGAGACTTCAGCTTCAACAAAATTACTGGACCAATACCTGATAGCTTTGAAGCATTAAAAAAAGTGGATAGCATGTGAGTAATGTAATCAGAAACTTGAAATTCTATACTTAAACACTAGGTCGTTGCTTTACATAACTGGGAGAATGACCAATCTTGATCGATTGTTTTAAATTCGTTCGCCCTTCTATGAATTTGTGTAGAAAATTAACTTGACAATTATATGAATGGTAACCTTCTAATATACTGTAGCACTATGAAAAATGGCCTGAATTGAACTCGGTCTCGAGTCTACTGCCAGAATATGAACCTATAATAGTATCTCTGATACTTCCATAAAGGAAAGATCAAATTTTATGTGAAATTCAAGGGAGCTAAAGCCTGAAATAGGAAGTTCCATTCCTAATAAAACATACAATTGTTGTTTGCCGACAATGTTTAAGAATTGTATGGTGCTCATGTCCACTAACATGGAGAAAACTCTTTCTATATCTTACACTAGCTGGAAGTAGAACGTAAGAACTCTTGAAAAGGCTGGCTTTGTTATGCCTTTTAGGCAACATATATGTGTGTATCATTTCTCCTGTTGTGCATTTGTCCTCAAGTTTATCTAAATGAAATACAGGATGTTATATGTAATTTGCATTGTATAAAGATAAAAGTGTACTTTGCGTACTAAACTTGAGAAAGTTACTATTATAGATCCTTTTATTTATACTATGATCTCAATATGTATGTATAGATTTTGATATTGTGTAAAACGTTTGATTGTGATCATAGCTTGGACAGTCAGGTAGCATATTCTTGATAATATCCTTGTTGTCTTGTTTCTTGATAAAAAAAGACGATATCCTTATTCCTTATTGTCAAAAGCTCATTAATTGCACTGCTAATATGATATTATCTTGTTTAGATATCTAACTGGAAACTTGCTAAACGGATCAGTGCCCATTTGGATGCTAGATCAAGGAGAAAGCATGTAAGTTTCATTTCCAAATGCTTTCTGGATACATGAATTGGTAGTGAGGTGCTAAAACTGAAAAGAGATGAGCGGGCAATTTTAAATAATGAAAAAATATTCAGAAAGAGAGAGAGAACAAACAATATCTGATTACACTAATCCTTGGAAAGGAAAAATCATCTTGTGTGCTTGTTTGTAGATGATTAAAGTTTTTTATTTTATTATTTTATTTTTGTTTAGTTTCTTTGATGAATAATTGCATTTGATGATGTGCTTTCTTTAAGAAAAAGTTAACAGTTTAAGGTTAATATAGTTTGTGGCTTTGATTAACATTTCTATGTTTTTATTTTTTCTTTGGATGTTGGGGAAGGGAAAGTATTTGTTCTTGCTCTCTGGAAAATAATAAATCTCATTGTTGTCCCTTTTTTTAGTGATCTCTCTTATAACAAATTGACTCAGAGAAACTCTCAGAACACTGGTTGTCAATCACGAAATTTGTAAGTATGCTTTTATTCTTATATCGCTTTTTTGTAACTGATGAGAAATACCTTATCCAATCTCTCTTTCCCCATGCAGAAATCTATTTGCAAGCTCTTCACAGGACAATAATTCGTAAGTTTTTCTTTAATCTTTGAGCTGACTTGTTGTTTGAATTGTCTAATATTGTCAATGGCCGCTGAGCTTCTTCTTGTTTTTGCAGTGGAGCAGTCTCATGTTTAGGCACTTGTCAAAAAAGTGAGTCGAAATCTTGTTTTCATCCCCTTGTTTTTATTGGAGCAATTGTAAAAATGGTAGATGCTAGAAATTATATAGAAAAATTACACTTTTGGTTCCTAAAGTATGAAGTTTGTTTCAAATTGAACAATTTAGTCCCAAACATTTTATTAATGATTTAGTCCCTATTTTACTTATTATTTATGGAGGAGCTTGACATGACATTCTTAAAATTAAAAAAAAAAAAATAGTAATTGAAATATAATTTAAAAAAAAAAAAAAAAAAAACTTTAATCTCTCCTCTCCCCCTTGCCTGTTCCTCCTTCCCCTAATACAATTCTGGTGAAAGGAGGTCAGGAGAGCCATGGGAATGGGAATGGCCTCCTGCAAATTGATTTTATGTACACTGAATATCATTAAGGTTAGTGGAAACCAGTTTTATTTTAATTTATTATTGACAGTGGGTCAGTTGGAACAAAACGCATAGAAGCCTATATATTTTTTTGTTCTTAACCAGTTGGAACAGTCCTCCATCTGCCTTTCAAAGAAAGGTTGTTTTTTGTTACGGGCTGGGGTGTGTGCGGTCTTATGGGACCTTTGGGGGGAGAGGAACAGTAGAGTGTTCTGTGGTGTGGAGAAGAACTCTGGGGAAGTTTGGTCTCTGGTGAGATTTCATGTTTCTCTTTGGGCTTCAGTTTCTAAGAGTTTTTGCAATTATGCCAGGCAACATCGTGCTTAGTTGGAAACCCTTTCTTTAGTGGGTTTTTTTGGGTTTGGTTTTTTGTATGCCCTTGTATACTTTCATTTTTTCTTAATGAAAGCAGTTGTTTCTAAAAATTTAAAAAAGAAAATTGCTAATTTAGATATATTCATACGAGATAATACTGTAATTAGGAATTAAGGAGTGTGCAGTTGTTTCGGATCTGTCCATTGGGGCCAGTGAGGGGGGTTATATTCCCCATCTTGATCATGGCTTTCACAAAGTTGGGGTGGGTTTTCAGTTCGAAGAAGAAAAAGGGGATGGGTTTTTTGTTTGAACAAGAAGGATAAGAAGGGATGTCGGTGGCAGTGCTATGATCGAGGTGATGGGATTATTTTCTGAAGAAGGGACGAGTTTTTTTTTTCCAGATGTTTGGTATGATGAGTGTTGGTCATAGAGATGTCAGTGCTATGATCAAGGAGTTCCTCCTCAATCCGACTTTTGGGGAGAAAGGCCGATTTCTTTGGCTTGCTAGAGTTCATGCGGTTTTGTGGGGTGAGCGGAATGGTCCCTTGTTTCTTTTCATATTTCCCTTTAGACTTCGTTTTCGAAGACTTTTTGTAATTATTTCTAGTGATTTCACATAGTTGGAGTCCCCTTTTTGTGGACTTGGTTTTTTGTATGCATATGTATTCTTTCATTTATCTATGAAAGTTGTTATTTTCATCATTGAAAAAAAAAAAGAGAAAAGAAAAAAAGAAGGGAGTGGGGTGGCATTAATATGTTTAATAACGATTCTGCAAGAATACATGAAGTAGTTCTGTTCATTTGATTTATCTTTCAATAAAACCCAATATGGTGTTGTTCCTTGCAGCTTGGTACTCTGTCCATATAAACTGCGGAGGGAATGAAGAATTAATTAATGGAACAACCAAATTTGATGCTGACGCAAACACTGGAAGATCATCATTGTTTTTTCAAGGTGGAGCAAATTGGGGATTTAGTAATACTGGCAATTTTATGGACGATGATCGCTCAACAGACGATTTTATTGCATTAAAATCATCTACTCTCTCAATACCAAATCCTGAATTGTACATGAGGGCACGCATTTCTCCAATCTCTCTTACTTATTATGCATATTGCTTGGGTACTGGAAACTACACACTAAGCCTTCATTTTGCTGAGATAATGTTTACTAATGACAAAACATACAGTAGCCTTGGCAGACGCTTATTTGATGTTTACGTTCAGGTATATGGATACTCTGTTTCTACTCATAAAGAAATTATCTGACACTCATTGCTTCTTTACCTTGAAAGTTTTTTGATGTATACCAATATTGCAGGGAAAGCTGGAGTTGAAGGATTTTAATATTGCAGATGCAGCAGGTGGTATTGGCAAACCTTTTGTAAAGAAATTCAAAGTTTCAGTGACTAATGGTACTATAGAGATCCGCCTATTTTGGGCTGGAAAGGGGTCAAATGCAATCCCTGTGAGAGGAGTTTATGGTCCTTTAATTTCCGCCATTTCTGTTGATCCTGGTAGGTAGACCCATTTTTTCAATTTAGCATCATTAGAGCCCTGTCTTCTATCTTGTAACCTTATCGAACGATGTGATTGTTGTTTCTCTCAGACTTTACGCCACCATCAGAAGGTGGAAATGCCATATCTGCCGGTGCAGTGGTTGGAATTGTGGTTGCTGTGGTCTTTGTTATCATCTTGGTTCTTGGAGTGTTGTGGTGGAGGGGCTGCCTAAGAAAGACAAGCACACTTGAACAAGGTAGTTTTAAAGCATGTGTCCTGAAATTCTTACCGTTACTAATTGCATTTAGCCATACAATTCTATCAGACTTTTTCATACTATCCTTCAGTTCCAAAGTTAGCTACATTTGCAAAGTTGTGGATGTTAATATGTTGAATGAGATAATTTTTTACCATTGAAAAGGATGCAACTTTGTTGGAGATTCTGTGCACATATGAGATAATGGGAGGAATTATGGAGAACTAATTATTTTTCACTTAAATATGTCTACATTGCAGAGTTGAAGGGTCTAGATCTAGGAACAGGTTCATTTTCATTAAGACAAATCAGAGCTGCTACTAACAATTTTGATGCTGCCAATAAGATTGGAGAAGGTGGTTTTGGTCCTGTTTACAAGGTGTTAATGTCATTTGGATTTCCCTATTCCATCTCTTCTTTCATAAACTTTTATATTTTGGTGTGAAGTTCTGTATTTTGAATTGCAGGGTATTCTTGCAGATGGCACTGTAATTGCAGTGAAACAACTTTCTTCAAAATCAAAGCAAGGAAATCGTGAATTTGTGAATGAGATAGGCATGATATCTGCATTGCAGCACCCTCATCTAGTGAAGCTTTATGGATGTTGTATTGAAGGAAATCAACTTTTGCTAATATATGAGTATTTGGAAAACAATAGCCTTGCTCGGGCCTTATTCGGTAAAAATATTTCCTTGCTACTTCTGACAATTAATCTTTAGAAAGTTTTTTAATATATCGGTGATGACATTAATGGATGTATTAAGCATCTCTGCAAAATTGTTATATTATAGGACCTGAAGAATGCCAACTGAAATTGGATTGGCCAACTAGGCAAAAGATTTGTGTTGGTATAGCTAGAGGTTTAGCATACCTTCACGAGGAGTCAAGACTTAAGATTGTTCACCGAGATATCAAAGCTACCAATGTTCTACTCGATAAAAATCTCAACCCCAAGATTTCTGACTTCGGTTTGGCAAAGCTGGATGAAGAAGAAAATACACATATCAGCACCCGGGTTGCTGGAACCTAGTAAGTTACCCGGGATGAAATTTGCTTCCATTACAATATCGAGAAATAGCTTCTAGTCTGAAGGATTGCGCGGGGGGAATATCAGAATAACCTAGATGTTATCACGATTTACTATCTTTAAATTGTGTTTATTTGACAAATATACAATCCAAATATTCACTGCATTACACCATTATTTTGCAGTGGGTATATGGCACCAGAATATGCCATGCGAGGCTACTTAACTGACAAGGCAGATGTGTACAGCTTTGGTATTGTAGGGTTGGAGATAGTCAGTGGTCGAAGCAACACAAGTTTCCGGACCAAGGATGATTGCTTTTACCTTCTTGACCATGTGAGTTAACACCATCTTTTACTCGTGCTCATCTATTGTGTTATATAATATTTTATGTGGATCTAGAATTTGTCCTAGCCAACCCAATTACATTCTAGTCCTTATCTGCCATGGAAAAAATGCTTTCTATAAATCCATATTCTCTGTTCCAGCTGATTGCTTCTCAAACATGATTTTTATACTTGTAAATGAACCTTGGCATTATTGCTAGCAGACGGAAGTCATTTGTATCCTGTATTGTCAGGCTAATACTTTAAAAGAGAAAGACCGTTTATTAGAGCTTGTCGATCCACGGTTAGGCTCTGATTTCAACAAGAGAGAGGCAATGACGATGATCAACATTGCTCTCCAATGTACAAACGTTGTTGCTGGTGACAGGCCTGCCATGTCATCAGTGGTGAGCATGCTGGAGGGGAAGGTTGTTGTGAAGGAGGTGGTTTCAGATCCCAGTGTCTCAAAACAAGATGTGAATGCAATGTGGAGCCAGATTTATCGCCAGAAAGGGGAAACAACGAGTGTAAGCCAGACGCAAAGTTTGACTATGGATGGACCATGGAGTGGTTCTTCAACAACTGCCAGTGATCTCTATCCCATCAACATGGATTCTAAATACTTGGAGAATAGGAACTAAGGTTGATATTACTTTGTCCTGAATGATTCTGTTTACATGTAGCTAACTTAGCCTTCGAATGCTTTGATGCATGCTTATTCTTTATTTTCTGTTCTATAAATGCTTTTTCCTTTTCCCCTTTCTAAGTGGCAGTACCGTGCCTAATGGCCAATATCCTGCCAATTATTGTGTATTTGAAATTTTTAGAATTTGGTTATTTTATAATGTTTATATGAGTTTTGAGTTGAAGTTTAAATGTTCAGACTACTTCCATCCTTTGTTGCTAAACCATTTGGGTCTCCGAACTTCTAAATGTTTTCATATCCATCTTGAAAATTTTAATTAAAAAATGATGAAGCAGTTAGTTTGTACAGAAAAAATAAGACTTGTTATACTTCGATTAAGAGGTCAAATGTTTGAATTTCTGACATTCCAATTCAAAGATAGTGTTCAATCATTTTTGTTAAACCCTTGTACAGGGCAATTGGCAGGCAAGTTTGATTAAAAGTCTAGGACGGGCTTATTTGAAGGAGTTATGAAGCCTGAGAATCACAAATATCTGGGTTTTGAGTACAGTATACAAAAGCATAGATTCTTTAAGCCTGGAATTAGGGTCGATATTTATTTTGTTCCGAATGATTTTATGTTTACATGTATAGCTAGCTATGTTAGCCTTCAAATGCTTTGATGCATGCTTATTCTTTGTTTGTTCTACAAATGCTTTTTTCTTTGGCCAAATATTTTATATGGAAATTCTTAGAACTTAGTTGTTTTACAATGTTATATGAATTTGAGTTTGGCCATTTTGATGCCCAAAGACTCGAAGTTTAAATGTTCAAACTACTTTCTTTCATGCTAAACCATTTGGGTGTCAGAGGTTCTAAATGAAAGATTCCAATAGATGTCTATATAAGGCTATCGCAAATAGAAAAAGAAATTTTGTTATATTTGTAAATAGTTTGATATACTTTTTTCTATTTATAATAATTTTCATATATTTTTTCTATAATTCTAAATGAAAATGTAATTTGTGCTTGGACATCCTATTTTCCTTCTTGAAAAGCAAAAAAAACCACACTTGCACATGCTGCTGAAATTTATTCAAGGTTTATTGGGCTGCCCATGGTTAGTGCGGCAACTCAAGTATATATATGTGTTATGTTTATGCATGCATGTCAAAACTTCTTCAACTTCAAGTTTCCTTTTAAAAATTTTGAAATTAGTGATATAATATCAAATTTATTCACCTACTAATTTAAATTTTTGAGTCAAACGACAATTTAATATGGTATCAAAATCAATAAATAAATAACTCTAATTTATTATGTACTTATTTATATTTTATATAAATTTTCAACAGCATCATATCTGGTCCTAAATATCCTAACTTAAATTATTATAAGTTATAATCGTATTAGATTCTTGTAAGTTCATGTGCATTTTTAGTTAGTGTGCGTTTATCAAACTATAATATAAAGGAAAAGGAGAGAAAATATGAAAAATGGTTAATAAAGGCAATCTCAAGATAAAAGCTGTCATTTACCAAAATTTAAGCCTTAACTTGGTTTTTTAAATGATTTGGTTTATAATTAAAGGAAAGGAAAAAAAAAGATTAAAACCGATAAAAAATTTCCATAATCAGTTTTTATACGCGCAGCAAAATCAAATTTTCCCCTCCACTCCGACCGAATTATTCCCCAAAACTCCGACGCCTTCGAGCCATGTTCATGGCTCGATTCCTCGCCGTCTTTCTTTTCTTTTCTCTCGTTTCCGCCGTCCCTACGCTGCCGGCCGACGAAGGTAGGTCCAGGAAGCGCGCGCGGAGGAGTCGGTTTTGTTTTAATTAATTAATGAGGTAATTTCATCGGATTTTGGGTTAATTTTGGATTAATTTTGATCAGTTGAAGCGTTAAAGGAGATCGGAAAGGCATTGGGGAAGGCGGACTGGAATTTCACGGCGAATCCATGCGGCGGTTTTGGTAGCGGTTGGATAACCAATTCTTTCGAAACGGGGTTTGTTAATAATCTCACATGCAACTGCACCTTCCAGAATAACTCCGTTTGTCACGTCACTAAAATGTACGTTTTCTTCTTTTTACCCAACTTTTTCCTTTTGCTTTTTTTTTTTTTTTTAATAACGCTTTCAATTTGCCATCAAAATCCAACGTAGAAACACCTTTTTTTCTTTTTGATAAAAGAAAAAAAATTTTGTTTAAAAATTTGAATTTCAAAAATTTAATTTAGTTATTAAGTATGCGTTAATTTTTTCTGACATCGAGATTTATAATATAAATATCATGCTATTTTTACTTTGAACTATTTCAAGTTTTAAGTTGATTTATAATCTTTTACATATGAAATCTAAGCCGTAGAAGTTGATTTATGGAGTGAGTAATATTTTAAGTTATGTTTTTCTTTTTTAATAAAAAAAATAGAATAAGTTGTAAAAATCACCGTTGAAGTATGGTGGTAAATACGTGTTAAAATTGAATCTTTAAACTTACAATAACGAAGAAAATGGATTCCAAATAATAAAAACTGATGTATCAAATTTATACAATTGTTACAATTTCTACAATGATGTAAGTTTGAGAGTTGAATTTTAACACTTTGCATAAGTTTGAGGGTTCAATTTTTACCATTAAAAATTTAATAGTATAATTGCAACTACATCCTACCTTAGGGGTAGTTTTTAGAGTTTGTCCAAATTTTTATTTTAAAAATAATAAAGAAAAATAGGAAGATTTGGATTGTTTGCCAGTTAAAAAATGTTACAACTCATTGGACTAAGGTTGAAACTATTTATCAATCTAAAAGGAATTAGAAAAGAAAAATTACAAATTTGATGTCAAAACTAACTTTCCCAAAATAAAACCAATTACCTAAAGTAAAAAGAGAGAGAGAAAACCAACAGCTAAATTTAGGGGACAAGAACAAATGCAGCCAAAAAAAAGCTTTTAACTAATTTTCTTACATAAATCAAAACCCAAATTGCTATGTTGATCTAAATTTGCATTTTAGGATTAGGTCTTAATTTTATTTTAGGTGATTTAAACATTTGACCTCAAGAAAATAAGTGTAGATAAGTTATCTTATAGCTATATATTTAGTAGTGCTTGGTAGCTTAATAAATAATATATTCATTATTAGTTAAAATTATCCTACTTAGAAAAAATGAGCAATATTTGGGTGCACCTCATGTTAAACTCGTCTTTTTATAGTCTACTTAACAACACAACAAAGTATATATATGATAAATTGTGATGAGACTGATAGATAGATTGCAAAAAGATGTTTACAAGTTATTGAGTGGATTTGAATTTAGAGGGATCAAGATTTCACAAATGAAGTTCAAATTATTAACTAAATTAGACAATGTAGAAATCTCCTTTCTTTTATCAGCAATTTTCAATAGTAATACTTGGTTGTATTACATGTTATACCTATCTTCATTCATTTCCTTTAATTACAAAGAAAATAAATATATTTGAAAAAAAAATAAATTTTTGCTACAATGACAAGATGTGTTTGTGCACCATGTTTAAAGATGAGTGTAACCTGTAATATAGAGGAGAGTATGAGACAACTCACTTTTGCATTTCTTAATGATGTACTTTTTATCATAAACTTTACGTTCATCTAATTGCATTTTGAAATTTGTGGGTGTTGCGATTTTAATCTTACACTTTAAAAATGTTTTAAATTTTAATCATCGTTGAAAAGAAATTATTTCCACTTACGTTTAATAAATTATGATATAAAATTCATAAGATTTTCTTTTTAAAAAAAACGACAATAAAGCTACATTTTTATTGAAAATAGCGTGTTGTGAAAATATATATATATATATATATATATATATATATATATATATATATATATATATATATATATATATTAAGTAGTAATTTGTATGTCGATTAAACTTACTCTTGTAAGAAAGTAGATAGGACTAAAATTAGTAAGTTTATCGAGATATTTACACACTTTTTTTTAAATTTGTTTAATTTATTTTTTTAATCAATTTTTTCCAGCATTCTTTTTTTTTAAAAAGAATATATATATATATAATTTTT
Organism: Citrullus colocynthis; assembly: GCA_031780015.1. Lineage (NCBI taxonomy): Eukaryota > Viridiplantae > Streptophyta > Magnoliopsida > Cucurbitales > Cucurbitaceae > Citrullus > Citrullus colocynthis. The sequence goes on along the minus strand of QLSR01000596.1, from coordinate 898,212 downwards.
TTACTATTTTTAAATATAGAAAATGAGCAAAAATATTTATAAATTTTCCTAAAAAGAATATATATATTTACTATTTTCAAATATAGAAAATGAACTAAAATATTTATAAATATAGAAAATTTTGAAATAGACAGTAAAATTTTTCTATAGTTATAAATAATTTAATATTTTTTTTATTTACAATAATTATTTTATTNATATTTTTGACATAAACTTATTTGACAATTAAGGGACTAGAAATGCATGCTTTAAATTTGAGATCAAAGTGACTTATTAATAAAATCTTATGACAATAACTATTTTAAAAGCTTAGTCAAGATTTAAAATTATATATAAAAAAGTATTTAAAACAATTTGATCTATTTGATTCTATATTTTGAAAAAACATTTTCATAATAAATCCCAAAAAAAAAAAAAAAAAAAACTTACTTTGCTAAAACTAAAATATAATATCTAATGATCCTAGTAACTTAGCTATATATTGTACATCTAATAATCACACATTTATTTAAACTTGTCTAATAACTATTAGTTATTATATTATAAATAAAAAGTTTTAATTTTCGTTTTATAATTTTTAACTTCAATTTAGTGAAAATTATAAGTCGGAAAGGTAAATCAGCATGTAGAAACAATAAATAATAGTTACATTTTTTTACAATGTATAAAAATTAAAATATTTATTTAAATATATTGTATATTATTCCTAAAAACACCATATTTATTTTTTTACGTAGAAAACTTGGGAGATTGGCGAGATCTCTAATAAGTAAGGTCATGTTAATTATCGTTGAACTAAGTTTAGACATTAAAAAGTCATAATTGCTTATATATATATATATATATATATTTCAAAATAACAAATTTTCATATTTCTTACAAATTTTTTAATATTAATCTTGACATTTTTTTAGTACAATTAGGGTAGGAATTCAAACAACAAACCTTGTGTTACTAACACATTCGTACGTTAATTAATCTATACTCGATTTGGTGACTATGGATATTGGTAATTGTTCATTTTTTTTTTATAATTTTCTCTATTTGTTTTGAAATTGCTATATGATAATTTTTTTGTTGCTACTTAGCTTAGGTGTCATTCTGGAAGATGAATCATTTTATGGATTGTTTTCAAATATAGCAAAATAAGTTAATTTATTTATAAATATAACAATTTTGTTTTATTCATGATGACTAAAGTGATAGATGTATGGTCTATCACGGTCTATAATTGATTGATACAAAATAAAATTTTAATACATTTGTAAATATTTTCAGCTGTTTGTCATTTAAAACAATTTCTCTAATTTTAATTGTGAATTTAAATAGAATTAAATCATTAAAAATAGAATTAACACAATTATTTATGGTCCCCTTGTGGCATGGGTTGCAGCCGTCTAAGGTCACAGAACCTTCCAGGCATTCTGCCGCCACAACTGGTGAGGCTGCCTTACTTGGAAGAACTGTAAGTACTTTATTATTATTACTTTCCTTAATTCATTGATCATTGGTGAAATTGCCTATCATAATCAATCACTCGTTGATTCTCTCTGTTAATTCAGTGATCTTGCCCGCAACTATCTCAGCGGCCCAATTCCTCCAGAATGGGGTGCTTCAAAGCTTGTCAACATGTATTTTCTATCCTTCAATTTCGTGTAATATTAATGTCTTCAGAAACTGATTTATATGGATTATTATTATGAGTAAGTGTATGGGTAATTTTGCAGTTCCCTTCTTGGAAATCGATTGACGGGTCCAATCCCAAAAGAGATTGGAAACATCAGCACTCTTATAGAGTTGTAAGTTCTTTCTGATTACCTTATTGTTTATGTTCCATTTTGGGTTTTTCAATGAGTATAGTATGGTAGAAATTTTCCCAAGATCAATCCTACTTGTTTTGGTTGCTTAGGATCCTTGAAGTTAATCAGTTGTCCGGAAGTCTGCCTCCAGAACTTGGAAAGCTGACCAGGTTATCAAGATTGTAAGACCTCTCAACTCTTCATAGTTGAGTTTTGTTATTTTCTTTCAAGTGATTGTTTTAAGTTGTCTCTAGTTATAATGATTTGGGCATTCAAGAGAGCTTTCTGCTGGTCATTCCTTTACCGTTGTTTGTTGTAATTTAGACTTCTTTCCTCAAACAACTTTTCTGGGGAGCTCCCATCTTCACTGGGAGCGATAACCACATTGACGGACCTGTAAGTTCTTGAAATTTGTTAATTTAATTTTGAGAAAACGAATGAATAAATAAGACAAACCTTCTCTTTGTCACGATGCAGTCGAATTAGTGATAATCACTTCACAGGGTCAATACCCAAGTATATTCAGAATTGGCCGAATCTTGGAAAACTGTGAGAAATTTCTCTAATCTACCTACTCTCGGTTTTACTTGGTTGCTTGTGTATTTTCTCTCACTCAACTAATTTCATTGTGACAGAGGTATTCAGGCAAGCGGGCTGAGTGGACCAATTCCTTCTGAAATTGGACTTCTGACAAAATTATTGGATCTGTTAGTTTGCTTCACATTCCTTGTGGTCTTGTGAATCAAAGTATTGTGTGTTTCTATTTATTCATATATGAGTTGAAAAATGCAGGAGAATCAGCGACTTGAATGGAGGTTCATCGTCCTTTCCACCCCTTAATTCTTTGACAAAATTGAAAACCCTGTAAGTTAATCCCTCTGTGAAAACTTGAAACGTTCGTGTATTTAATCCAGCTATCAATTAATTTCTAGTTATATATAGGATATTGAGGAGCTGCAATATAGTTGGGATGCTGCCTGACAATCTTGATGGGTTGGAAAACGTGAAAACCTTGTCAGTACAGTTTTACCCTCTACTCTACTGCATTTTTAGAAACCTTGATGCAATACCATGATTAATCGAAGTCTGATGAATTTTTAGAAGATTAGTTAAAATTCTTGTAATGGAATACTCAATTACCCTAACTTTTGCACTACCATTACTGCACAACAAGCTTGTAGAGACTAACGTCGTTTTTTTTCTTAAAGGAAAGTTAAAAAGTATATTAACCTTCAAGAGAATAGGGAAATTGAGAAAAAAAAAAGAAAAAGAAGAAGAAGAAATACTATTGAGATACAAAAAGGAGAATACATACAAAAGAAGACACTTAAAACTTAACAAACCAGCTCAAGAAAGGAAATCAAAGCTAGAGAACACAAACTTTAAAGCCATAGCCAACAGAAGACCAATGAGCAGACGGGGTAAGAAGTCCATTAAGACCAAAAGTGGGAGGATCAAACCACACAGCAAACCAACTTCTAAACTGTCGCTTTCAAGCTTGCAGCTACTAGGAAAAAACGCGACTTCTTAAGGGCAAAACAACAAGGCTTAGTCGTACAACACGAGAAGACATGTCCTTCACTTTAATCATTAAAGAAAACAAAGAATATTCTGTTGTTTAAGTTAAAATAGTGTAAGTAACTTCCTTGTATCAGTTATTGAAGTATTGAAAGTTTGGTAACTTTATACTGGCAGGTACTAACTATAATGTTTTACAGTTAATTTCTTTTTTTTTTTTTTGAACAAAACGTACATTAAGGTTTGCAAAAAAAAACTAACATATATGCTTATGTCATTTTCAATAACTTTTTATGTAATACGAAAATAGGAGAAAGGAATTATAGAACAAAACATGAGAAACAAGAAAAATGAACAAACAACATCATTGAAAAGAAAAACCATGGAGTAATTTTTTAAAATGGGTAATTTTTATGTTTGTCGATAAAATTTCCGTATGCCGTCATTTCACTATCTAGGATCCAGATTTTAGTGCCTGCTGGGACCAAATTCATTGACAACTTTATTTATTTAATAATTCTTTACTGTTCTTTGACAATACTATTTTGTTATTATTTTGCTCTTCTTCTACAGAGACTTTAGCTTCAACAAAATTAGTGGACCAATACCTGCCGGCTTCGAAGTTCTGAAGAAAGTGGATAGAATGTAAGTAATGTGTGATCAGAAACTTGAAACTCTATGCCTAAACTGTAGTAGTTGCTTTAAATAACTTGGGGATAAGTCAATCTCTCTCTGGGAGAAAGTCAATTGCTGGAATTCATTTGTTCTCATAAAGAGTTGTTTTGAAAAGTAACTTGGCAATTATATGAATTTTAACCTTCTAATTTACTGTATCACTATGAATATTGGCCTGGATTTGAACTTGGTTATCCCATATGAACTGCGTGAATAATGGATTAAGTTTTATGTGAAATTTCAGAGAGCTAAAGCCTGATATAGGAATGTCCAGTCTTAATAAAAGAAACAAATGCTGTTCTCCTGCCGTGTATGGCACTCATGTCCAAGTCCACTGGCATGGCAAAGTCTTTCAATAGCATATTTACGATAATATGATAATATCATTGTGTTAGGAACCAAGGTAGTATGGGTTATTTTTGTCCCACATTGGTCCTTTGTCCCACATTGCTTAGAATAGGATGACCAATGTGGTACTTAAGTGGCTTGGCTCTCTCACTCCCATAGCTGGCTTTTGGGGTGTGGCTCTCCAAGGTGCTTAAGCATCTACCAATGGTATAAGAGCCAGTTGTCAACATTTTGGAGAGGAGCACCAACGGAGGGTTCTACCGGGTGTTTCCAAGTGAACTACTGTGAGTGTGAATCTGCCTCAATTTGATTTTTTTTTAAAATAACATGAGAGCAGCGGCAAATAGAGGCAGGAGTGGCATGGCGTGGATCTTGCGTTTGCAAGTCAGAGGGCAATGGCGGATCTGGTGGTGCATGAGTTGGAGTGCGGCGGTAGTTTTGTATAGCACCGATAGATTGTGAACGGTAGGAGCGGATGGAGGATAGATTGAGGGAGGTGTGCGGCTGGGCAGGAGGTTTGGTTGGGAAGATGCGAAACTGGAGCAAGTTGTGCAAAGGTTGGGCAGATTGGGACAGTTTACACGGATTTGATTTGTCTCCGCCGATGGCCACCATCAGCGAAGACAAAGATCAGATAGAGGTGGCAGTGGTGGCCGCTAGAGTTGAATAAGATAAAACGCTAGAGTTGAATAAGATAAAACACTAGGAACTCTGATACCATCTTGTTTTGTATATTTGATTGAATAATCAACTTAATTTTAGATAGGTGAATGAAAGATTAAATAGACACCAATAAAATCAACAAAGAAAAGATATAGGAAAGGAAAAGATATAGGAAAGGAAAACACCGATAAGAAAAATACTAATTAGGAATAAACCATAATTTACGTCGACAGTCTACACCAAATTGTTATCGGAGCTTCAAGAAACTTGGACCTGACGGCGGGAAAAAGGCCTACCAACAATAACCCCATGACAACCCTCAAAGAGGCGGAGCAAACAACCGTCCTATCACCGAAGACAACGGCCCGACGCATGTTGTCAGTCGAAAGCTCTATATAATATTTATTGTTTACTCGAATAAATGTCCTTGAAACTAGATCAAATAGCAAGCAATCCTGATCTATCGCTACCACAAGTCAAAGAAAATAGAGCACAACTGGAAATGGTCCTACATGAAAGGAAAAATCCCAATCTTTTGCGGCACCCACAACTAAGAAACGTTCAAGAACTACATTTAGTCACTCAAGAAAATCAAGAATTCATCCAAATCGGCTATGTCATCGTGCAAGAAACGAATAGAAAAGAAAACCATTGCGAAGATCAAGACCAGCCATGCAAAAAAAAGAGTGAAGAAAAATTGGGGAACCCACACAAAACCTCAAGCACGGAAGAAAACGTGTTCAGAACTCTAAAAATCGTCGGCAACGAAAAAGAGGGAGCAACCAAATTGTCGAGTCTGGACGTATGAGGTGACATGGCTCGATTTCAGTGTGCGAGTTGAGTAGAGTTAAAAAAACCCCAATGAGGTGGGTGAATGGGGCGTGATGGTAAACAAAAGCGATTCAAATGAAGAAACTATGTTTAAAGGAGAAATAATCTGGGGCAGTTCTCGATTTGCAAGAGAATCAAGGAAGATGAAGCCGTTGAGAAAGAAAATTGTGCATCGGCTTCCTTTAAGCAAATTTCAAATTTGCAGTAGCTCATTTGCAATCTTCAGCTAGATGGACGCCACTTTTGTGGTCCAACGCGAAATAGAAGAAAACAAACAACGCGAGGTGGATGTTTTTGCGATTTTTTCACTCATATTCTTTTTGCTGAGCTGACCCAATTTTCTACACGTATTCTTTTTGCTGAATCGAACCATTTTTCCACCCATATTCATTTTTCTGAACTGACTCATTACCCATACATTTTCACCCGAAAACAACCCCAGACTTGGTTCCAATTTGGACCCATTCCCTTTTTGTGAAGTCTGCAGTCCAGCCCATACCCATATCTACTTAAATGCAAAAAAAAGAAAAAGAAAAAAAAAATCCCATTCCCAATTGGCTTTTCTTCTAACTTGCGAAGTGGGCTTTTCTTCATTTTCTAAGGAGCATTCTTATGTTACCCTAGCAATGGATTTTTTGAACAACTTAATCCTTGGGTGCATTGATGATAGTATTGATGGAAACAATTTTCCTTTTCTAAGAGTTAAATATTCGACGTATTGGTGTGGCTCATGAAATTTGGTTGTTATTGGTGTCCGAGGTTAGAGATGTTTCTATTCGAATGACTTACTTTTTTATTTTTACCCTCATTTTTGTTTTAAACCTTGAGGATGAGTTTTTTTTGGGAGGGATAGACTATGATGTAATAGAATCGGGATAACTAGGTAAATTCAAATTAATAGTCTTGATTAATTCCTTTTTAATTTCCTAATCCTTTTAGGATTCTTTCTTGCCTTTAATTCTCTATAAATTGAGAATCCCTCTCTTGTAATCAACAACTTTGATCTACACCAGTCAATCTTATTGCTCATGTTGGAACACGAGCCTCATTTTCAATTTGGCATAACCGGTTAGGTCATCCAAATGATTCCATTCTTAGTTCTGTTATAAAGACTTCAAATCTAAATGTTAGTAGTACTTATAAGAGTGTTAGTTACCCTTATCTTCAATAGAACATCAAACTGCTGATACACTTACCAAGCCTCTCATTGTTGCTTGGTTATGTTTTCTTCGTGACAAACTCATGCTTTCCTATGCATTCGTTTGGGGGGAGATGTAACTAAGATAGTTAGAATTTTTTTTACCGCTTATTATTAGTTAGTTGTGTAATTCATTTTCAGTTTTATTGTTAGAAGGCATTAGCTATAAAAGGTATCTCTTTGTAAGCTCTCAATTATTCAATGAAAAGAGCTCTTTCACAATTTGGTGCAAGATTGTTACACTTATTCTTCATTGTCAAAAGCAAAAAGCTTATTGTTGTACTGTTGTTCTGATATTTTCTTGTTTAGATATTTAACTGGAAACTTGCTAACTGGAGCCGTGCCTCTTTGGATGCTGCAGGAGGGAGAAAACATGTAAGTTTCCTTTCCAAATGCTATGATCTGGTTAAATAACTTGGTATGGAGGTGCTAAAATTGAAAATCAATGAGCTGAGGTTTCAAAATAAAGGAAAAATATTCAGAGAGAGCAATTAATATGTTTTTTACACCAGTCTTTGAAGGAGGAAAAAGCATCTTTCTTGCTTTACAGAACCATTTATTTTCCCAGTGATATGAAAAGGAAATTTTTTGTTTGTACATGATTGATGTTTTTAGTTTATTTATTTTAAATAATTGATATCTGAAGGGGTGGTTTTTCTTTAAAGATAAAAAATCGAACAGTTTAAGAGGTTAGATGTAGTTTATGGCTGCAATAAACATTTTTATATATTTTTTTTTCTCTTTGGATGGAAGAGTTAGTTTTAGTTCTCCCATCTGCAAGATTATAAATCTCATTGTTGTTCTTTGTTACAGTGATCTCTCTTATAACACATTTACTGAGACAGATTTTCAGGCCTTGGGTTGTGAAGCACGAAGTTTGTGAGTACGCTTCTGTTATTGTACAACGTTTTTATACCTAATGAGAAATAGCTTATCCAATCTCTTTATTCCTATGCAGAAACCTGTTCGCGAGCTCTTCACAGGACAATACTTCGTAAGTTTTTCTCTAATCTTGGAGTTGGCTTTTTTGAATTGTCTAATATTCTAGTGACCTCTGAGCTTCTTATTGTTTTAGCAGTGGAACAGTTTCATGTTTAGCGGGCACATGTGACAAAAGTGAGTTGAAATGTTGTTTCCATAGTGTCTTTTTTTTTTTTTAGTGTGTGTGTGTGTCTAAACTGTGCGAGGATGGGAAAGAAGGTAAATATTAGAGATTATATTTGATGGATTTTATGTGTACATGCTGAAGAGTGAAGAGCGCATCCAAGATGTGTTAGTGGGTTTTCAAACATTAAAAAGTAGATCCTAGCTCAAATAAGACTTCATAGCTAATTGAATCTGATGCGGCTGTTTAGGAATGACAATGATATGTTTAATTACAGTTCTCCGAGAATAAATTACTGAGTTCTGTTCATCTGATTTATCTTTCAATTGAAACCAATATGGTGTTGTTGTTGCAGCTTGGTACTCTCTCCATATCAATTGCGGTGGGAAGGAAGATTTAATAAACGGAACAATCAGGTTTGATGGAGACACAAACACGGGGAAATCATCATTGTTTTTTCAAGGTGGAGCAAATTGGGGATTTAGCAACACTGGTAGTTTTATGGATGATGATCGCTCAACAGACGACTTCATTGCATTAAGTCCACCTGATCTCCCTATGAAAAATCTTGGATTGTACACCAGTGCACGGATTTCTCCCATCTCTCTTACTTATTATGCGTATTGCATGGGTAATGGAAACTACACAGTAAGCCTACATTTTGCTGAGATAGAGTTTAGTAATGACAAATCATACAAAAGCCTTGGCAGACGCATATTTGATGTCTACGTTCAGGTAAATAGATACAAAAATTATCTGGTACTTTACCTTACTTCAAAATATATTTTAATATTTCTACATTATTATTAGCTTATTCATTACTTTGTTACCTTGGAAGGTCCTTGATATATCTCCAATATTGCAGAGGGAGCTGGTGTTGAAGGATTTTAATATTGCAGAGGCAGCAGGTGGTGTTGGCAAACCTCTTGTAGAGAAATTCACTGTTTCAGTGACTAATGGTACTATAGAGATCCGCCTATTTTGGGTGGGGAAGGGGACAAATGCAGTCCCTGTAAGAGGAATTTATGGTCCTCTAATTTCAGCCATTTCTGTTGATCCTGGTAGGTAGAGTAGAGCCTTTCATCTACCCTATATTTGATGACAAGTTTTGGTTATTTATATATTCTGCAACCTTATTAAATGAAATGTTCGATGTAATTATTGTTTCTCTTCACCCCAAGCAGACTTTGATCCACCATCAGAAGGTGGAAATGTCATATCCGCTGGAGTGGTTGGAATTGTGGCTGCTGTGGTCTTGGTTATCATCTTGCTTCTAGGGGTCTTGTGGTGGAGAGGCAGCCGAAGAACGAAAAGCACACTTGAACAAGGTAATCTCAAGGCATGAATGGCTATGAGATTCTTATTCTTATTAATTGAACATAGCCTCTTTCATACTTTTCCAACCTGTCACATGATAAAGCTGTTAGAAAAATCAGTTTACTGTAACTCTGTTGGAGATTCTGTGCATACGAGGTAACAAGAGGAATTATGGAGAACTGATTCTTCTTTGCTTACTTAAATATGCTTATTTTGCAGAGTTGAAGGATCTTGATCTCGGAACAGGATCATTTTCATTAAGACAAATCAAAGCTTCCACTAACAATTTTGATGTTGCCAATAAGATTGGAGAAGGTGGTTTTGGTCCTGTTTACAAGGTGTTACTGTCGTTTGGATTTTTTTATTATTTTATCCGTTCTTTCATTTATGTTTTTGAGGTGAAGATCTGTCTTTGGAATTGCAGGGCGTTCTTGCTGATGGCAGTGTAATTGCAGTGAAGCAACTTTCTTCAAAGTCAAAGCAAGGAAATCGTGAATTTTTAAATGAGATAGGCATGATATCTGCATTGCAGCACCCTCATCTAGTGAAGCTTTATGGATGTTGTATTGAAGGAGATCAACTTTTGCTAATATACGAGTATCTGGAAAATAACAGTCTTGCTCGTGCCTTATTCGGTAAAAATGTTTCCTTACTGCCTTGAACTGCTATTCATCATCATAATCTTTTTGAATATATTGGTGATGACATAAATAGATTAGATGTAATAAGCACCTTTGCAAATTTGGTATACTGTAGGACCTGAAGAATATCAACTGAAATTGGATTGGCCAACAAGGCAGAAGATTTGTGTTGGTATTGCTAAAGGTTTAGCATACCTTCACGACGAGTCAAGACTAAAGATCGTTCACCGTGACATCAAAGCTACCAATGTTCTTCTCGACAAAAATCTAAACCCGAAGATTTCCGACTTTGGTTTGGCTAGGCTAGATGACGAAGGAAATACACACATCAGCACACGGGTTGCCGGAACCTAGTGAGTTACTATGGGAGACATTTTCTTCCATGCTTTTACAAAATAGAGAAATGACGAGGGAAAGAGTTTTACTCAAGAGACTGTTAGAACAATTTATGGGGTTGTTTGGGAGGCTAGAATGTAATTAAGATTACTGGGAAACAAAGGAAGTGTTGGAATGCGGGAGATGTCGAGGGCAGAACGAAAATGGGATTGTGAAACGTAAAAACGGTAGGAAAGAGGGTTTGATTAAAAATTGTCGGAATAAAATGAGTTTAATATTACAAATCGACCCCAAAACGCTCAACCAAAAATGAGTTTTGGATTACATTATAATCTAAAACCATTACATTACAGGCTCCCAAACAGCCCCTAAGTATTGCCACATAAGTATTGTCACATAAAACCTTAGGAAGATGTATCTTCGTTAAATTTAATTTATTTGACGAGTGTACAATCTAAATATTCACACCCCTATTCCATTATTTTGCAGTGGATATATGGCACCAGAATACGCCATGCGAGGGTACTTAACTGACAAAGCAGACGTTTATAGTTTTGGTGTGGTAGCATTGGAAATAGTCGGTGGTCGAAGCAACACAAGTTTTGGAACCAAGGATGATTGCTTATATCTTCTTGATTATGTGAGTTAGCTCCATCTGCCATGTGAAATATCCTTTCCATAAATTCATTCTTTCTTGTCATGCTGTACACTATTTCCCAAGTTTAGATTGAGCTTATTGTTTCATCTTTTTACTAGTAAATGAAACCTGTTGTCAGTGCTAGCAAACTGAAGTCATTTGTATCCTCTATTCTCAGGCTAACGTTTTAAAAGAGAGAGGGAATTTACTAGACCTTGTCGATCCACGGTTAGGCTCTGAATTCAACAAGACAGAGGCGATGACGATGATCACTATCGCCCTTCAATGCACGAACATCAGTGCTGCAGACAGACCCTCCATGTCAACAGTAGTAGGCATGCTGGAAGGGAAGATTGGTGTAGAGGAGTTGGTTTCAGATCCAAATATCTCAAAGCAAGATGTGAATGCTATGTGGAGCCACATGTACCACCAGAAAGTGAAAACAATGGGCGAGAGCGAGATACAAAATATGTTGACATGCGAGAGCGAGAGCGAGACCCAAAGTATGTTGATGGATGGACCATGGACTGATTCTTCAATTACTGATAGTGATTGCCTTCCCATCATGGCTGATGCTAGATACTTGGAGAAAAGGATTTAGTGTTGGTATTATTAACTTCATCCCAAATGATTCTTTTACATCGATTCTTTATTCTTTTTCGTTAACATCAGTCGTGTTTATCATTCTTTTTCGTTAACATCAGTCGTGTTTAATGATAATTGACATGTAGGAACCCTTAAGATTGGAGGTTCAAATTTTCGTGTCCACATTTTTTGTATTAATGTTAACGAATTTTTTTTCTTGAGAGTTTCAAGCTAAATGACTAACCTCTCTTGCCAATTATTGTATATTTGAATTCTTACGGCTTATTGGAGTTGAAGGTAAATATTGCTTTGATATTGAAGTGTAAGGTTGAATTTGATAAAATTGAAAACTTGGGGTAAAAATCGATATTTTCTTCAATTAATCAAATTAGAAGGGATTTGAATTCTTACCGCTTATTGGAGTTGAAGGTAAATATTGCTTTGATATTGAAGTTTAAGGTTGAATTTGATAAAATTGAAAACTTGGGGTAAAAATCGATATTTTCCTCAATTAATCAAATTAGAAGGGGAGCAAAGGTGAATTATGGACAGTTTTTTAAAAGAAGTGCTTTGAACGGAAAGTAAATCATGATCTCAATTGTAAATATAATTCTTAAACTTTGAGGTTTGTGTATATTTGTATATAAACATTCAAATTTATAAGTTTAGTTCCTCAAGTTTTGAAAATTTTAAACTTTTCAAATCTACTAAACAAAAAAAACAAAAAAGTCTAAGGTTCAAATAGTTATAAAATTCAAGTTTATATTTAAAGATCGACTTTTTTTAAAATATATATATATATATATATATATATATATATAAAATTCATTGCCTATTAGACACGAAATTAAAATTTTAGTATCCTATAAGATAATCTTTTAAAAAATTATAGACTATCAAACACAAACCTAAAATTTAAGGACTAAACTTATCAAACACAAACCCTAAATTTTCAGAATCATTTTTTATGGGAGGAATTAAACAACAAACTAGAGAACAACATCAAAGGAGACAACACTGAGGGTAATAGGTATGGTGAAGAGAAGACCTTTGTTATTCCAAAACTTTCATTTAACGTGAAGGCGCCAAGAAGGTGTGAGTGAAGAAAATATCCCTAACTTCTCGAATCCTTCCTCAATTAGATAAGACAGTTCAAAAAGGTTGATGGTTCAAATTATTTAGAAGATTAACCATCTCCAAGTAGTTTCATTGTACCATGACTTTCCTATAGTTAGGCTTTTTCTTTTTTAATTATTATCTTACCAAAAGATATAATAATTTCAAATGGACTAAAAATATGTTTTGATATTATAATTTTTGGTTCCAAATAATTCACTCTAACGTCGGAGAGACATTAGTGTGTTAAAAAGCATAACTTCTAACTACTACCATTTAAAGAATGGTTGTCAACCAATTCATAGAAAAATCATTTTTAGTTAAATTCTTTTGATACAAACGGTTAAAAATAAACCTAGAAAGTATTTCAAAAACTACTTTAAATGGTTATCAAACATATAATTTTTGTAAAAAAATGATATATTTTTAAAATTAAACATTTGAAAATATAAACCAAACACAGCTTCTTCACGTGATCCAATTTTAAAGCGTGATTTATTATTTTTAAGAAAGTGTTATTTATTTTTTTAAAAAATGACCATTACGTAAAAGAGACACGTGGAAAAGATGTATACAAGAAAATTTCTAGTATGTATACTCTTTATTGTGTGTTGCTTTTAAAAATAGAGTAGAGTTATTTGACATTAATATAGGGTTCAATAATCTATTAAGAAAAATTTACACCGTGAACCAAGCGAATACCATTTCTTTCTTTTTTCCTTTTGAGAAATGTCTACTATTTCGTGAATAAAGACAAAACATCATAAATAAATAAATTATTATTTTATCCTCATTTTATTTTATGTTGCTTTTTAAGAAAAAGCGTTAAAAAAAAATGATCAAGCTCAACCTAAAGATAAGGTATTTTAAAATTTTATAGAATGAGATGGATCCGCTCAAAATTTATTGCCCCAACTAAGAGCATGTTTAAACACCTCTTTAACTATGTCTAAACTGTTCAAGGTTTGTTTGATAACATTTTTGTTCTCCATTCTCCATTTTCTATTTTCCGTTTCCGGACTCTTGTTTCTTGTTTTTTAAGAACTAGAAACTATATGTTTGATGACTGTCTCTTATTTTTTCTTTAAAAAAAAAAATAGAAATAGAAACTTGTTTAATAACTATTTCTTGTTTCTTGTTTCTTCTATTTTCTCCTCCTACCTTTCCCTTTATTTTATAGTCAAAATATAATTTAATTATGTCAAATAAAAAAAAATATATAACATACACTAAAGTATAAAAAATAATTATAAAACATTTACACTATCAAATACAAATAAGTCCCAATCCAAAACTTACAACAATAGTACAATTGTTTTTATCCTTTATATGTTACTCAGATTTGATTTGTAATATTATTTCTCGCTCAAGCCATTCGTCTTAAATGATGTCAACTCAAATTCAATCCAATTATGTTATTATGTAAATGTCGTGATTGTAAAATAATAAAGTAAACCTAAATGAATGTTTTAGTGAAAAAAATTTATATATTTTAAAATTTTAGCTAGCTTCAAATGTACTAAAATGAAATTTTAAAATTAAAAGAATATATAAACATGCCTATTGCAAATTTTGAAATAAAAATAACTATTGGAAAATATAAAATTTAAAGTTATGCTAACATATAAATATTGCAAAATTAAGGGTAAAAGGAGTATATTGCAAACCTGTTCGTTTTGACATCTCAAATATCAGTCACCACAAGTTTCATATCCTTCTCCAACCCTACTACGTGAGCCTCGACCATCCTAATACATTCTCTTTACGACTTGGATTTTGACTTTGTGTTTTTCTCATTCCTATTCACCAATAAATGAACAAATCTAATATCGGTATGATGTTGAGTCAAATCCACTCCAACGTTTAGGTTAGAATCAAGTTTGAAAACTGGCTTAATTGGTAGAAAATAAGTCTGATCTTTTATACCTCTCTCAGCCTGCAACCTAAAGGTTATATAAGTTGACATGACCTTTCAGTTTCCAAGCGACTATTGGACTTCCCTCAATTGTTACTCATCCAAGCCATTACTGTTCAGGTCGTTACAATAATCCAGCCATCAATCATCAATATATTTGGCCTTTGGGCGACCCTCTAGTATTCGGCTAATAACTATTGTCAAGCTACTAAATTTTTCACTTTAGCTATAATCCGCTTTTAATATAACTATTGCTTGATTAACAAGCTAGTTACATAAAACAAAAATAGGCATCTTTAAAAAGCTCCAAATGCTAAAACATATGAAAGAGATAAAAATTTGTATCCATAAAGATTAGGATAAACAAAATTTATGGGATAAATAACAACTAAATTCAAGTTGAATTAATTAAATTCATATATTTTATTCTATATGTTGAAACAGTGACATTAAAGATGATGAAATACTTTCAAATATTGTAAAATGTCATTGTCTATTAGTGATAGATAGAAATAGACAATGACAAACATCTTTCAGCGTTAGTGATAGACACTCATAGCTATCTATTAGTATGATAACGTTTTTTTTTCATTATTGTAATAAGGAAGTATTTTGTACCCATTGTGAAGCTATGTTGTTTGGGAAAAAAAAATTATTACTCTAGAATTATTGGTTAAAAAACACTTTTGGTCTCTATACTTTCATGGAAGTAACAATCTGGTCTCTAAACTTTAGTTTGTAACGATTTAGTCCCTGTATTTTCAATTTGTTAACAATTTAATCCCTAAACTTTAGTATATAACAATATAGTTTTTGTACTTTTTAATTCGTAACAATATAGTCCTTAATGTAGAGAAAATCATCAAAATTAGATGTCAATTCTTATTATTTTATGATGTGGACTATGAATTTTGTAAAAATGTTGAGCATCTAATTAGTTTATCGGTTTATTTATATAAGAAACCTTATTAAATTTTAATACTAATTTCTATAATATGAACTAAATTGTTACAAACTTTAGATATAAAAACTAAATTGTTACACAGTAAAGTGTAAAGACTAAATTGTTACAAAATTGAAAGTATATAAATTAAATCATTATAAATCAAAATTTAGGGACTAAATCGCTACTTTCACAAAAGTTTAGGATTAAAAATGGTTTTTAATCCTAATTAATATTTTATGCTAAAATAAAATGAAAAAATTGTGGCTCTAATAAAATAAAATTGAAACATCACGTGGAAGGCATGTGTGAAAAACTAGTTTAGAATAAAGAGAGAGAAAGGAGAAAAGAAAACCCTAGCCTGTCTCCTTGCGTCTTCAACCGTGCATCAGCCGGCGATCAGCAGTTCAGCTTGTCATTTCGGAGACAGCCACTTTCTTCGTCTCCTTGTTCTTCTGAGCCTCCACAGATTCCACGAAACTCCTTGCTTGTCATTTTGGAATCATGGTAAGCAACAATTTTCTTGTTCCTTGATTTTCGATGTGGAACGATTGTTAATGTATTTTGACTCTGCAGCTTTGGTTTTTGGTTGGGCTGGAGGTTTTCATTTTATGACTGTCTCTCATCTGTGTTGATAATATGAAGCTTTGACATCTTCAATCGTTTGTTTATTGGTCCTCTGCTTTGTTATTGTCCATTGTGGTTGTATATTTTCTTTTTGCTTCTTGGTTATTATGGTTTAATCGTCACTTTCGAGCGGGTTTCCTTTGTATCTACTGGGATTGCTCCCTTTGTAGTCTACGGATTATTTCATTCATCATAAAATGTTTCCGTGTGTAGTATTAATTATTGGATGAGTTTTCGATTGATTTCACTGATTCTTCTGTTAGGTCTCATTTTTGGTTGTTAATTTTACTGATTCTTCTGTTATGTTTCATTTTTGGTTGTTTAGTTGGAATTTCTGTTATTTTGTTAAACTTCTGTTATTTAAATCTGTTAATTTTAACAGCCTTTTCCCTTCTCACACTTACATATATGGGATATGATGAATAAAGAGTGAAGGATATTTTTCATTTTGCTTCTCTCCTAATATTTGGTAAATGACGTTTAATTCTTTAATATGGTTGTTTGGACATTGTAGAGCATCCCAGTTAACCCGAAGCCGTTTTTGAACAATTTGACTGGCAAGACTGTGGTTGTGAAACTCAAGTGGGGGATGGAATACAAAGGTTTGCTTCTATCTGCTGTTTGTTTTCCGCGTTTCTCTTGCCTGCTGCAGTTTGTACTGATTTTCCTTTACATTTCAGGCTTTCTTGTCTCGGTGGACTCGTACATGAACTTGCAGGTGTGTTTTCTACTTCAATTGAAACTAATTTAGACATTTCTTTTTGGGTGTGATTGTATCCTTATTGTTTTCGGGTCTCCCTCTGTTTCAGGACTTAGTTTATCACGTGGTATCCGTGAACTATTTTTGACTCTAATAAATTTATGTATTATTAGAAGAGAATTTAGTGTAATTGTCTTTTTTTCTTGAGAGATCGTTCAAACGTAGCACTAACCGATTCAATATCCTTATCTCTGAATCTAATTTGATGTGTTCTGCTTGTATTAAAAGTTCTCTCTTACCACTATTTTTCATTTTCTGATTTCATAGGGCTTGGATTTTTTCTGAAAATCTAGTTTGGAAAATATGTTGTCCATTTTTGTTTTCTCAATATTTATCGTGCATGTTGAAATTGGTATGCATAGTCAAGTGGAGTGGTTTAGGCATCTCCACTTCCTCCAAAGTAGGTTCGCCTCACCACACCCGCATTTGTTTCAATATTCTCAAAAGGAAGATGAGTTCATTTGTTCTAAAATGTAGATCATCGAGGTTACAAATTAAAAGATGTGAAGTAAAATCAACCTTTTCTCTGAATTATTTGTTTGAAAAGTTGAAAATTTTATTTGAAAATGGTTTTCAAATAAGCCCACAGTTTCTTTCAGATGCTGATTCCAGCATACAACTTTCTAAATACAGCTTGCTAATACTGAGGAATATATCGACGGACAATTTACTGGGAGTCTTGGAGAAATATTGATCAGGTAACCTTCTCTCAATGATTGAAAATCACAATATCTAATGCATCAATTCTTATTTGTTGGTAGTAATATGGTAGGAATGTTGTTAGGAACATTATTAGACTGCCAAGGGCATATTATACTTTCCCAAGGGTAAGAAAAGAGGAGTGGAGAATTGTTTAGTAGTTAAAGCTTGAGTGAGTATATTCAAGAGAGGGAAAGTTCCAAATATCTCAAATACTTTGTTATCTTGTAGTTTTATATTTTAGCATATTTGGGTACCATCATATATGTTCTGTTCATGATATAAATGCTTAAAGAACAATATGAGAAAATATGACACAAGTACGCATTTGCATTTATCTTTGTAGTCTTTGTCTGGTCCATGGCGCACTTGGTGCCCTTTAAAATTTAGAGCTTTCATGCTTGACGATGAATAATTCCAAATTTTTGGCATATCATGTCAATTTTCCTGTTTTTTTCCTTGCAGGTGTAATAATGTTCTTTATCTTCGTGGAGTACCGGAGGATGAAGAGATTGAAGATACCGAGCGTGACTAGCATGTAAATTTTTGGCCGCTCTTCGTTGTCGTAGTAGCAGTAAAGTATTTAGCTTTGTAGTTTTCTAGTTTTTCTTTCTTCTGTTGCTTAATTTGTATCTTTGTTGTTGATACTAATCTTAAAGGTCAGGAACACCCTCTGATTTGGTCGATTTCAGACTTGCAACAATCATTCGGTTTCCACCATTGTGGTAGGGAGATTGAATGGTAGGAAAAGTATTCTTGAATCTGAATGTAACACCTATTTTTCCTGGTAGCTTTGAATTGCTTCAGTTTTTCTACATAAGATATAGTTGAGCTTTTTATAATTTGTTCATGTGGAGTGCAACGGGATGGAATATATTCATGATGTGGTACATCTTGTTTTTTTTAACCGCAGAGGGTGGAGAATTGAACCTTTTTTTCTTTGTATAACAACTGCGGGGTGGGAAATTAAACCTTCAATCTCTAGGGGCAGAATGCACCTGTACAATATTTAATGCACCTGTACATTCACATTCATCAAATAGCATGTATTNGTTCTTCTGAATTTTGAATTGTTTTCAAGATCCTCTGTTTTCGATTATCTAATAAATCACTTAATGAAAGTAGATTGTCTTTCCATTCATTTCAAAACTTCGACGATCCCTTCCCGAACCAAACATGAATCTTTCGATTCATTTGGCTCTCACGCTCAATTATTGCAATTATTTCTGGGAAATTCCCATATATCTTTTTGAATGTAATGAGCCTATCCTCTTTTCTCTATTCATATTCCACAAAGAAAAATAAAAAAAATATTGATCATTAATCCAAGACCCGAATATTCGGAGGACTCTTCTGACCAAACAAACAATTGTCAGCAAAGTTGTTTCTTTTTTTTTTTCTTGAAATCCAAAGAATTTTTCTTACTTTATACATAACATAGGTCATCGATTCAGCATTGGATAAAAAAGAAAAAAATGAGGGTGAAATCCTCATTTTTTTAGTTTTTTACAAAAAAATTCTAATATTCTATTAAAATATAAAATAATAAAAAAAGGGGGTTCGAATCATTTTATCGACATGAGTGTTCTATATCGAAAAAAAAATCCCAACTATTTGAAACGATTTATGTATTAACATAGTAGTAGAAAGAGTACCATGCTGCGTCCGGACTTTAAACAGTTTAGCTTTAACCATGTTAATAGCCCTACATTATTGGTTGATAGAGAATCAAAGTTTATTTACCAATGAATCACGAAATGCTATGGTTCTTCAATATGATTTCTTCATTTTGTCAAAAGTCATTCGCGGCCTTTTCGTAGTTATAACTAGAAAAGTACAGTTGGTTGTATCCAACTTATTCTTGAAATAAACAACTCGCACACACTCCCTTTCCAAAAAAAATCAATACACCAAGCACTACACTTAGATTTATTGGATTTGTTGCTAAAATATCGGTATTAAATCCGAAACTCTCGGCGGATGGCCAATAACCCAAAGAAATGAAAGAATCGGTTACATTTTTCATATGATCTCCTTTTATAGATAAAACTAATTATCTATTTCTTTCTATTTTTTTATTTTATTAATTTCCTATTTCTATTCGAAATAGAGTAAAAAATATGTTGTAACAATCCTAAAAAAAAGTTCCATTCGAGATTGGACTAAGAAAGGGAAGGAAGAAGACCCATGTTTTTGTTATCATTTATAAATGATCCATGTATATATAAATTATTATACTCATGTAGATGCAAATAGTAATCTTGTGATTCGCTTTAAATCAATACCGATCACTTGTAAACAATTTTTTGAGACCTTTTAAACACAAAAATTAAGACTTGATACAAAACTAAAGAACAAAGCTAGAGGAAGAAAAATTCCTATTTCCTCTAAAGCTTCCACTGAGACATATAATGTAATTATACACTAATGTTCCTCGTACAAATTCAGCTCAATCCATATAAAGCTAGAATTCAAAAGGTTACCAATTTCATAGATTGTGATACTAATATGCCTTTTAGGGAAATCAATCAAAAAATGTAATCAAAATACCATTATCACAACCTCCAATAGGGCAATATTAGAATTCCTCTTTTGAATTAATAACTTTGAAAATGTCACATAGGGCTAAGATGTTATGAGAGGAGACTAGAATTTGGAATCAAATTACAGATCAAATACTGATATCAATTTGAGTTGAAGCATGAAAACTCTAACTCGATTCTATGGACATTAGAAACCTCAGACAAGAGAGCTTTCTCTCTTCGTCGTTTGTTTCTCTTAGTAGTTCATACTATCTTTCTTTGTTTATCCTTTTGTCCCTAATTGGCAGCTCAACTGGCTTTTGTGCCTCGTGTGGATGATCTGGTCCTTTGTAAACCTTCAAGTGGTTAAAAAGTGCTCTTCCAAGCTGCACATAAATTGTCATGGTTTGAAGCAGCCAATAAAATATCAGGAACATCAATGGAGGCAGGAAACATGGAAATTCTTAAACATCACAATGTGAAGCAGTTTGCATGAAATAAAAGGTGAGACAGTTAACAGTATTTCAAGCAAGGCGCCTTGTTATGCAAGGCAAATACTTCCCAGCTACTTGAGAAAAATCTAAAGAAAAGTTCCATCCACGTCGTGTCAAAGCACTGACAACGGCGGGAAGTTCCAACGTCAGAATGCACCACATCATAAACAACTATCAATTTGTCATAAAAGAATTCTTCAAAGGATGATGTAGATGATGTAGGACTGTTTAATATTCTTTATAAAATAGATTCAAAAGAAAAGAATATTGTGTAGATGCAACACAGATGAAAAGTTGTTCCTTTTCCTATTGTAGATTTTACTGCGTCCTTGTTAGAGGGCTAAACTTAAGATCATACCTCTAAAATATCTTTTATACCTTGACAAATGCCCCAAATGGTCCTAAACATGTGACCTGCTATTAGGAAAAGAATTGCAATAGCTAAATGATGGGGTGCAATATCAGTTAACCATAGAACTTGGGTTAACCATGGAACCTGGGTTACTGGATCTAGTCCTCCGCAAAAAGTAAGAAATTCTGCATATTTTGACCAATTCAAAGTGAAAAATGGGATTGCACCCTCAGCAAAAAGTCGCGCCAAAAGATTCCGATTCAAGATAAATTCATGAGCGCCAAAAGATTCCGATTCAAGATAAATTCATGAGGAAGTGGAACCTCTTTAGGATCTACTCCAACATTTAGAAATTGGTTAATCAGTAAAGATAAATGTACTTGATGTCCCGCCTAAGAAAGAGACCCAAGTCCTAGCAGACCCGCTAAATGGTGGTTCAACATATACTAGTTAAGTAGGTATTCTGAAGGCATGAAATTTTCAAATGAATGATTGTAGTTCAAAAGACAACCAAAATATTTCAAAATATACAGCTAAAGCAAATTTTTTAGCTTTCCTGGTCCTGAATTGCCAAGAAATCACCCTACATACAGTTGTCAGGCTCCATCAACCATACAGATCTTGGATTCTGGTAGTGACAGTTTGACCATTGGTCAAAGATTTTTACTATTAAATGTAACCAACAGAATGCCAGTAGAGTAGCCAAGGAATAAACAAAAAACCATATGTTAGTTTCTCAAACACTTCAAACTTTCCCAAGTAACTCATTCTTGCCACATCCTCCACACCATTAACCTACAAATTCCAATGCAGGTTGTGAAAGCCTCTTGAAGACAAGGCCACCAGAAATTTTATTTTCTTGTCATTGGATATTCTTCTAGTTCTAATAAACTGAAAGACGCGATGATTTGTCATATACACCAACTCATTGCTTCTAGAATCCTATGTTGCAGAATGTGAGAACCATTGGAACAAGTTACATATGAATCTGAAGCTGGAAAACCCCATTGGTGATAAGTTTGAGTTACTCTTCTGTAAGATGGAACATAGCTAACTAATAGTCTAACAACAATCAAAACACCAAAAGCTATCTTAACCGACCTACTAAAGCTTCTAAAAAAACTGATCAACCAAATAGAGTAGACAATATACTTTCCGCATAATCTTTTGACACAGTTTCCTAAATGGAGTGTTGCTCAAAACTTACAGAATCACTCTATCACCCACAAATATTCAGTTTGCAGAATAGTCTGCATGCATATAACACAATATGGCACTTAAGTAGTAGGAATCACTTACCCTCCCTTTCGGAAGCATACCACGAACAGCATGCTCAATAATTCTTTCAGGAATTCTCTGCTGTAGCTGGTCAAAAGTTTCTACCGTCATACCACCTGGTCGCCCTGAATGCCTCCTGTATAGTTTTTGTGTCCTCTTTTTGCCAGACACCGCAACTTTTTCTGCATTTACCTAGGTAGCATCAAGAGAATAAGTATAATTCATGGGTGACAGTGAATAAGCAACTGAATGAAAACAAATTGCAAGAAAATTCAAGGTGCGTAGACAAAAGCGCAATCAATGTTCTAGTGATTGCAGCCACAATAGATTTTTTTTAGAATGAAAGTCACAATAAAACATCATGTACAAGTACAACCACATACCACAATCACAAAAGCTCCCATATCCACACTAGGAGTGTAGGTTGCCAAATCCTTCCCTCGGATATGATTGGCAATGGTCGAAGCTAGCCTTCCCAAAATCTTATCAGTGGCATCAACCACATACCAAGGTTTTTCTGTGTTCACATGATCTGCAGCCTTCGGGTACCATGTTTTATTCCAAATGTCCTGAATGGAAAAGAATTACGACTGCTAAGTATCCAATCTGAAAAGGGAAAATAAACAAGCAAAAACGGGAAATAATTCTTCAAAATTCAGAAAATGGGCATCAAATTGGCCTACCAACTGACAAGCAGAACGAGGTTTGTATGTTCAGTTATAACCGCAATTATAGGTGTACCGAGTTTTTTTTCTTCCTTTTTTTCTTTTTTTTTCTTTTTTATGGTTTTCTGTATGAATTAACTTCAGTACGTTATGGAAAGTGAGATTGCAATGTGGAGAAGCCAGAAGTTAGAAGTAATAGCCCCCAAAGAAACAACAAAACAACAACCCAACTAAAAGAACACAAATGATTGAGGGCTCATAGAAAGTTGGGGATAACAAAATTCAATAGACGTTTTAGGTCTTATATGAAGAAGGAGTTGAATTAGTCTCAAATCCACAAGACGATTTCCAATACCAGATTTAGCGCAAACGAACAAACACAATGAAAGATTTAGAGACGTACAGGGCCGTCGAGCTCGTCGCCTTCGAACATCCACCGCTGTTCCAAAGGGACGCGATCCAGCTCCTGAGCTCGCACTTGAAGTGCCGAACTTTTGGGGCTGGAGTTTAGAGAAATCGTGGTCTGGGTTAAAAGAAAAGAAGATTTTGAATGTGGGAGTGGAAACCCAGCAAGGAGTGACTTTCTGGGAATGCTTCTGGTACTTGTGCTTCCATTGGTAAGAGTGGATTGTAAAGAGAAAGTGGGTGTAGAGGAGGAAGCACAGAGCATCGCCATTGTAGCTCTGGCGGTGTTTCAGTTGAGGAATTTCTGCTATGGATAGTGGATAAGATTCTTGTCTCCGTGAATACGAAGATGAGAAATGGGAAACCGGGGAACGGATAAATTTGCCAAGTCTTCTTACATCCGGATCATTTTGGGAAATTTGTGCAAGGACCTAAATGAAAATTAACCTAGTTTCAAAATCAAGGAATTTTTCGCTTTCTATTTAGGTTAGAAAGCCATGTAAATTTACCACTTTGATTTAAAGGCTATTTGGAAGCTTAAATGTAATCATTAGATGAGTGCTGGAATACATGAGAAATCGAGGACACAACGAAAATGAGATGTGAAAACGGTGGAAAAGAAGGTTGCCTTGAAAATTGTCGGAAGGGAATGAGTTTTGTATTACAAATGGAGCTCAAAACACTCAATCCAAACATATATTTTGGATTACATTACAATTTC
Organism: Citrullus colocynthis; assembly: GCA_031780015.1. NCBI lineage: Eukaryota > Viridiplantae > Streptophyta > Magnoliopsida > Cucurbitales > Cucurbitaceae > Citrullus > Citrullus colocynthis. Next base: position 874,062 of record QLSR01000596.1, on the reverse strand, counting down.
TTTCCATTACGGTCCTCCAAACAAAAGGTAAGTGCATGGTTCTTCCTTCTTCTTCAGAATCTTTGGTAGACTTTTTCTTTCATCTGCATTTTTCCCCCCTTCTAAATCTAATCAATTCTTCTCTTCCGTCGATTTTTCTTCAATTTTCTCGAACTGAATTTGCAATTTGTTTTTTGGAAAATAAAGTGAGCAAGCGAGAAGTGAAAAGTGAAAAACGAGGGCGAAAAGGTTTCTGACCATAGAAAAACGAATTGAGATGGAGGATAAGGAGTGAGATACGAGAAACGAGAACAAGAAGAGAGAATCCTGGCGTATGCATTCTTGGGTCAAAGTAGTAATTTTGCACAACATTGATGCAAGCGAAAGGAAAAAATTAATTTAGGCTCTTGGAAAGGGGTCACCCATACACAATTTTTCTGATTATGTTATTTCTTACAAATTATTTAGGCTAAATTATACAAAATACTCCCAAAATTTACACTTGTGTCAAAAATACTCATAAACTTTCAAAAGTTTTAAAAATACACTTATACTTTAAAATACACCTTATTGTTAGTATATGAACATAAACAGTTAGCATTCGTTTAAAAAATATCCTAGAATGTTCAAGACTAAATTATACAAAATGCCCTTGAACTTTCAAAAAGAGTTAAAAAATATCCTTGTCGCTAGTTTTGGATGGAGACTTTTAGCGTTTTGTTTCAAAAATATCCTTAAACTTTCGAAGTTCTAAAAGTATCCTTAAACTTAAAGAAAATTTCAAAAATACTCTTACTATTAATATATGAACAGAATAAATACCTATAAACTTTCAAAGTTGCATTAGTGCTCTTACTTAAATTAAAAATATATATATAAAAAAAAAAAAAAGAAAAATCCCTTACAAATCAATAACCTATCATTACTCCATTTTCTTTTTTTTTTTTTCTCCCTTCTTACTTTCCTTCTTATTAACTGTTAAACCTTTTTGTTTATCTAATTAAAAAAAAAAAAAAGAATTGTCCCTTTCAGCTAAGGTATATAGATTATAACAAAAAGAGAATAATGGAAGTATAAGGGAATCTCAAGACTTACATGTTTTAACAAGATTATANCCATTTTTTTTTTTTTTTTTTCTCCCTTCTTACTTTCCTTCTTATTAACTGTTAAACCTTTTTGTTTATCTAATTAAAAAAAAAAAAAAGAATTGTCCCTTTCAGCTAAGGTATATAGATTATAACAAAAAGAGAATAATGGAAGTATAAGGGAATCTCAAGACTTACATGTTTTAACAAGATTATACCCTGGTAGTTGAGTCTCATGTGTTAATAGCCAAATAAGTTCTTTTTGTATTTAGCTCTTTATAGTTTTTGTAAGTTTTAAGGGGAGAATTTTATTTTTGGAGTTTGTGGTTTTTTATGCTTTATGTTGAAGTTGTGGTTTATATTTTGTTGGAAAAAATTGGTGTAAGAATTTGACAAATGAGAGAAAAATGAGAATATATATATATAAGATATTTATATAATTTGTTTTAAGCTTGTTTCTCTTTTAACTCAAGAAAACTTCAAATGCATTGATTGCAATACTAACAGTAGAAGCATTTTTAAACCTTCTTTTTTTTAAGGTTAAGAGTATTAACGCAACTTTTAAAAGTTCAAAGATATTTTGAAAATGAGTATTAACAATTGTGTTCTTATATTGACAGTAAAAGTACTTTTTAAACTTTTGAAAATTCATGGTATTTTTGAAACAAATCTCTAATAGATTCCATTCAAAACTAACAATGATGGCATTTTAAGACTGTTTTTTAAAGTTTAAGAGTATTTTTGAAACTTTTGAAAGTTCAAGGATATTTTTGTTACAATAAATAGTTTAAAGATATTTTATATAATTTAGCCAACTTGCACTAATATTTTTAACGTTGTACAAAATAATAATAATAAAGAAATACAGATTTTAAAACAAATTATATAGAAGGTTAAACCCTTGGGCTAGCTGGCGGTTGGTAAAGAAAATAATAAAACCCTAATTCTGAAACGGTTGGTTCGGTTCGGTTTGAACTTTACGCGCCTAATTTCACCATTTCGAACCCGAACCAATAGAAAATTCACGGTCCAAAACCGCACAATTAAATCCAACCAACCCAACTACCCAAAGCAAAGAAACCCAAGAAAGTTCTGACGGACCAAAATCTGGGTTGATTTCATTTACAAGATTCGATTTTTCCTCCACTTTTCTTTTTCCATCACACTCTCTTCGGCTACCAATTCGCTCTCGCGATCGTCGACCCACCCGAATTGCGCAATTCAGCCATCGATTATCGGATCTAAACCCAGTTGCGATCGGTTTGGTTTTCGTTTCACTCTCCCTGATTTGTATTTGGGATTCTTTCATTTTGTCTCCTAATTAACCCTGTCGGACTATCCAATCCGACTCCACCATTTCCGAAGGAAGAAACTTCAATCCAACAATTTTCTGTAAGACCCACTTCGAATTATGATTCAATCGTGGTTCTACTTAACGGTTTTATGCTGCTTCTTTGGTTGGGTTTCTGTCTTTTCATGTAATTTATGGTGTTTATGTTCCTTCAATTTCTGTTTTTGGTGGGAATTCGAGATGAATTTGCATCATCTCTGCTGGAAGTTTCTCTAATTTTTGTTTTTTCATGAAAATGTGGTTCTTCTTTCATGGATTCACTCGAAGTTTTTAGTTGATTCTCTTGCTTTGGTATTGTTTGCCATCATAATTCTGATTCATTTTCCTCGTGAAAATGCTAGCACAACGTGGGATTTTTAGTTGTGATCTCTCTTACAGTAGTAGACACTGCCCATCTATCTCTTCAACTTCATGATCATTTTCTATTGGGTGCTAGCTAATGTGAACTGACTGATAATTGGTTTTTACAGTTTCCATCAATTATTTCCTATACAATTCCTCAGTTGTTTTAAATATCTCTCTCTCTCTCTCTCTCTCCTGATAGATGGAAAAGGGCATTCTTAAGTATGTAACAGTTATGATGAGTTGAAGGGTTTGGCCCAAACAATGGGAGAGTCTTAAGATCGTAAGTACTTTCATCCTGAAATCCTATTCCATTTATTCATGTAATCCATAGTTGAGTTGCCTTCAATTCTTTTACTCATTTATTTGCAATTTTGTTTTAGAGTGTAGGTTGTTTTGTATGTCTTTGCTATTTGTGTTCCATTCCTCTATGAACCATAATCTGAGGAATTTTAATCTTTACATTGTTTTATAAATGGGACAATTCAGAAGCTAGTCCCTTTTGTGCCAGCCATATCGAAATGAGAAAGTCTTTAAAGAATTGTGTCCATTCACTTTGTTATCGTTTTTACTTTGCCTTTGCAGTTCATACTTTGTACAGAATTTGGTTTATTTATCTGCATGCAATGGAGATGTCTAACGACTCATCGATCAAGAAACCGAAGAGGTTGACATCGGTAGTTTGGAATCACTTTGAGAGGGTCAGAAAGGCTGACATTTGTTATGCTGTTTGTGTGCATTGCAACAAGAAGCTCAGTGGCTCAAGTAATAGCGGAACAACACATCTAAGAAATCACTTGATGCGATGTCTAAAAAGATCCAATTATGACGTTTCTCAACTACTTGTGGCCAAGAGACTAAAAAAGGACAATTCAAGTGGTCTTGCAAACATCAGCTTTGATGAAGGGCAGAGAAAAGATGAGTTTAAATCAGCAATTGTGAAATATGATCCGGATCAGAGAAGGGATGAAGTGGTCACCATTGCAAGTAGTAAGTTTGATCAGGAGCGGAGTCAGAATGATCTTGCTCGTATGATCATATTGCATGGTTATCCATTGTCTATTGTTGAGCATGTGGGGTTTAAAGTTTTTGTCAAAAACGTTCAGCCGTTGTTTGAGGTATTACCCAATAGCACTGTTGAGCTTTCTTGTATGGAAATCTATCAGAAGGAGAAAGAGAAGATTTTTGAAACTATTAATAGGTTGCAGGGTAGAATTAACATTTCAGTTGAAATGTGGTCTTCATCAGAAAATATTGATTATTTATGCTTGACTGCACATTATATTGACGAGGATTGGAAATTACAGAAGAAGCTTTTGAATTTTATCACACTTGATTCTTCTCATACAGAGGACATGCTCTCAGACGTGATTATTAAATGCCTGATGGACTGGGACATTGACTGTAAGCTATTTGCACTGACATTTGATGATTTTTCAACCAATGACGAGATAATCAGAAGAATTAAAGAACACATATCGAAGAAAAGGCCTCTTTTGAGTAATGGTAGACTATTTGACATATGCTCTGCTGCACATACCGTGAATGCAATTGCTGAAGACGTGATAGAAGCGATGCGAGAGGTTAACCAAAAGATCCGAGGGAGTTTTAAATATATCAGAAGTTCACAGCTCACTCAAGGGAGGTTCAATGAGATGGCTCATCAAGTAGGGATCTCCAGTCAGAAGATATTGGTCCCTGACAGTCCTGGTCAATGGAATTCAACATACTTCATGCTTGAGACAGCCATGGAATACAAGGGTGCATTTGAACTTCTTCAAAAGCATGATCCTCATTATTCATCAGCTCTTACTGCTTTAGAGTGGGAATGGACAACTAGTGTTGCTGACTATTTGAAACTTTTTGTTGAAATCGTGAACATCTTCTCTGGCAACAAATCTCCTACAGCAAATATATATTTTCCTGAGATATGCGATGTTCACATTCAATTAATCGAGTGGTGTAAGAGCTCGAATAATTTTCTGAACTCCCTTGCATCGAAAGTAAAGGCCAAGTTTGATAAATATTGGAGCAAATGCAGTCTGGCTTTGGCAGTTGCTGCAGTTCTAGATCCAAGGTTCAAAATGAAATTGGTAGAGTACTACTATTCACAGATTTATGGTAGTACGGCCTTGGATCGGATTAAGGAAGTTTCTGATGGTATCAAAGAACTTTATGATGCATATTCAATCTGCTTTACAATGGTTGATCAAGGTTCAGCTTTGCGTGGAAGCAGTTTACCTGGGACGAGCAACGACTCTAGGGACAGGCTAAAAGGATTTGACAAGTTCCTTCATGAGACTTCCCAAGGTCAAAGTGTGATGTCTGATTTGGACAAATATTTAGAGGAACCGGTGTTTCCTCGAAACTGCGATTTCAACATATTAAACTGGTGGAAAGTCCACACCCCTAGGTACCCAATCTTGTCCATGATGGCTCGTGATGTTATCGGGACTCCAATGTCAAGCATTGCACCCGAGTTGGCATTTAGTACCAGAGGCCGAGTTCTTGACCGCTGTCGAAGTTCATTAAGCCCCGATACCCGTCAAGCGTTAATCTGTGCACAAGATTGGCTTCGTATAGAACTTGAAGGTATGTGCACAATTGATTCTACCTAATATGTTTTTTCTTTTTTACTTGCAACTGTTTATTTGTTTTTGTTTCATATCAGATCCGAGGCCATTGTCTACTGCTTCGTACATACCACTTCTGCTCGGAACCAATTAACTGTACAAATAAGTGCCTGGAGTCATGTAAATATCTTACTGAATATCTACCTCACTCCATTGTTTTGGTTTCTTATAATGTTAGGTTGATGGATCTGTTAGTTTATACAATGGCTTCTGATTGTTTTTTGAGGCCATGGCCTTGTCCAAGTGAGCTATGCTGTGCATAATGGAATTCTGTTTCTTCTGAATGTCTTGTCTATAAATCAGATAATGGGCAAAATTTGTATGTTTTGCTGGTAATAAGAATTGTAAATATTCAGATTAGTGATGTCCTATGGGTAAGAATGATCATTTAGAAAGGTTCAATCTTGCATGTTCTTGCCTTTTTCATATTTGTTAGATCAGATGTTAAGATTTCTTTCATGGATTGTGCACAAAAAGTGGTTTGAGGGGATTGTTTTTATTACTAAGCCATTTTACAAGTCATCTATATCTCAGGAATTACATAGTTTCATATGACACAGCTGTGGTGGAAAATAAGAACGATCAATTTTGTGTACTTTTGTTATATTGTTTCTGAATTTTCTGAACTTTTTTTTTCTCTATTTCCATCAAGATGATTTATTTGCTCAATCGTGACACGTGAAACGTTATTCGAATTAATAATAAGAATATCCATAGTCAAATCATTGAAATCTAATTATACCTGAGTTTAATCCATTATTATATATTACAAAAGACTGAGCCCAAAAATGAATTCTTAGGCCTGCTACTTTTGAGATTTTCTGCAATACATGTATCACTTTTGAAAACACTCATGCTCATGAACACGTATCAAAAAGCATTTAGAAAGTCAGTCCAAATAGATTATAAATCGAAAGATATTACTTGCTCAAAATGAGTCTTTCATGGGTCTTCTCTTCTTTCAAAAACCACCTTTTATATTGCACTTGACTAGTGAGATAAAAACTTGAGAGATATAGGCAACAGTGAGGAAGAATAAATGAGAAAATTTTATGTTAATCCTTTTAGATTTAAAATTATCAAAGACACTTCAATATACAAAATGGTTGTTTAAACTTAAGACTAACATGGTTGTTCTACATAAACAGCTCAAACAATAAAATCTAGTCGGTGTAAAGAATTTGTTGTCCAAGACTAACATGGGCTCTTAGGTTACATCATTAAAAATACGTCCCTAAACCTCGTCATTTATGTTTCACCAAATATTTCATATATTTTAAAAATTATAATATTATCATTGATCTTTCCTAAGCATTTAAAATTAATCCTTTAGAATTTCACACGAAAATGTGGGGGTGACATATATATAATAGAAATTTAGATTGTCAAATTGTTTTAGGTCACTGTTGGAACATTTAAAAAAGGTCAAAGACAATATTGCAATTTTTTTAGAGAAATAGGGTATTACTTCAACAAATTATGACAAAGTTGAGGGGTATTTTTAATAATTTAACTTCTTTTAATTATAATAAACAAACTATTTTAATAATAATAAAAAAAAACATTAAAGAAAACTTATTCAAGTGTTTTTTCAATTAAAAAACATAATGAATATATGACTTAGGACAAAAAAAAAATGCATAAAAGAAAAAAAGAAGATTGGATGCTTTGAAATAAAGAATAATTTTGATGGGTTAGTTGTTAATTGTCACATGGAAATTTTGATTGGAGGAGAAAGAAAAGGAATAGGTAAGGGAAAAGTGTGTGATATCCAAATTGCATTATACATAATAATAGAGATATGGGGCACTTCCAAGTTCATTAATCTTTTAATGGTCCCCTATGTTTTGGAGATTCTAGACCACAGATTCATTTCCTAACACAACCTGTCCCCTCTCATTTTGTGCCCCCCTTCATTTTTCACCTCCCTATATGACATTTTACTTTTAGGGTGCTTTCGATCGAGTTTTTCGGTTGTTAAATGTTAAATTGATAATTTTGTGTATGCATAGATTTACTTTTTAAGTGTTTAATTTTAGTATAAAAAATTATTTTCATCAACTTCATAGTTGTTGTCAATCACTAAAAATTATTATTATTATTATTTTTTTTAAGAAGTATGTGAGAAATAAGTTGTTTTTGAAAGAAACCATTAAATCTTAATTCTCGAAAAAATGTTTAATTAGGAGTTCCTCCAAAAATTTTGTGATATATAAAAATGATTAAAATATCCTCACATTACTTTACTTCCCATGTTGAAAATTACCACTAGCAATTGCTATCTCCGTTAGAGATCTTTGATGACCATTGCTGCAGCCTACTTCTGGTGACTGCTGGTTGACCATAATATTTTAGATGAAAATTTGAAATTATTATTTTATTTTGATTAATAGTTGTTGTGGTCTGTAAAAATATTTTGGAGGTAGAGCAAACTAAATAAATTAGTTTATAAAAATATGTTTTAAAAGTATTTTATTAATAAACTGTTGTTTAAAAGAAAAAAAAAAGTGATTTGAATTTTCACAGGACAATCAAGGTTTTAAAATAACCCTCGATTGAAGTGCTTTATCCCAAAGCACTTTTCAACTGTTTGCAAAGTGTTTTTAATAGATTTCAAAAATCACTTTTTACTATGCACTAAACGATAGAAAATATTCTAATAGTACTTTTTATTATTAACCATAGGCACTTTTTCATTCTAAGAATCATCCTAAAAATTCACTTGTTTAATTATATTTTATTAATTATAAAGTAATGCTTTTAGAGGGAGATATAACTCAACTAACGCATAGTATATATTAACAATCATTATCTATGATTTGAATACTTTCATCTCCATTTTACTCTAATACAATGGTTATACCATCATTTTTCTTTGGACTTCCAATCATTTTTCAAAAATCAACAAAATAAATATTTTTTTTTCCAATTCTCATGTAAGGGTGAAAACTATTTTTAAAAAATTATTATGATAAACTCAATAAATGAGTAATTGTTCTAAACGGAAATACTATTGGAAGTATTTTTAAATATAACAAAAAAAAATAATAAACAAATTTTTTTTTCAAACCGATAGATATTGATAAACTATTATCATCTATCACTGTCTATTACGTCTATTAGTGATAGACATTGATAGACATTTATTCTATTTCTATCATTGATAAAAATATATCACTATATATTAGTGATAGACAACTTTTTTATCATTTTGCTATATATGAAAACAATCTTAAATAAATAGAAAAATAATTCAATTAAACCAAGAAAAGATAATCGAGCTTCATTCTTAGTTGCAATAAATATAATTTTGACAAGAGAAAAATTACAAATAAAAAAAATTATTTGAATTCTGATATATATACACTCAGTTGTCACTCCCCTCCTATATGAGAGGTGGTAGCAAGTAGTAACTAGTAAGTGTAAAACTTGTGGATGACTATGGCTACATTCACTTTAATTATGATGTGAAATATGGAGTAGCAAAAAAAAAAAAAAAAAAAACTTATGTTTTATTTCATAAGTTCAATTCAAATTAATTTAAAAATTAAATTACAAGTTTGGTTCTTAATTATTAGATTTGCGTCTATTTAGTCTCTAAACTTTATAAATTTTATAATAAGTTATTTTTAACACATGTGAGATTTTTAGAGATTAATCCATCTATTAGTAAAATATAGAGATTAAATATGTTAGTAAAATATAGAGACTAAATATATTAGATCGTAATTTAACCAAATATTAAACTTTGCTTAAACCTGACTTAAAAGTAAATTAAATACAAGCTAGATAGTAGTCCCAAATACTTTATAACCATAGTTNGAAATATGGAGTAGAAAAAAAAAAAAAAAAAAAAACTTATGTTTTATTTCATAAGTTCAATTCAAATTAATTTAAAAATTAAATTACAAGTTTGGTTCTTAATTATTAGATTTGCGTCTATTTAGTCTCTAAACTTTATAAATTTTATAATAAGTTATTTTTAACACATGTGAGATTTTTAGAGATTAATCCATCTATTAGTAAAATATAGAGATTAAATATGTTAGTAAAATATAGAGACTAAATATATTAGATCGTAATTTAACCAAATATTAAACTTTGCTTAAACCTGACTTAAAAGTAAATTAAATACAAGCTAGATAGTAGTCCCAAATACTTTATAACCATAGTTTCACTTTGAATTGTATACTTTTTAAAAGTTTCATTATTGCCCTCCTTAGTCAAAGTTCTAAAAGCATTAAAATTATTTTTACAGAATAGAGTTTTAAAATCATTTTAAATGATAAAATTATTGAAAATATTTACAAATAATAACAAAATATCATAATATATCTTGATTTATCGCAGATAGATAGTGAAAATTTGCTATATTTGTAAATATATTGGTTCAATTTTCCTATATTTAAAAACAACGCTAAATTTAATCCCTCAAAATGAATTTTTAACGAAATTGGTTAAATAATAATAATAATTTTCATGCAATAAAATATAACATGTAAATATCCTTGTAAAATATAAAAAGTAAAATTGTTTATAGATAACAAAAAGTTTTTCAAAAAATCAACAATAAACCAGCAATAGATACTAAATTTAAAATTTATTGAAAATATGGAGATAAGATTGAACAAAACTTTAAAGTATAAAAATTGAAATAATATTTTAATTAAAAATTAATTCTAAAACTAATTTTAAAATTTGTTGAAAGTATTTTTCAGATTAACATAAATAAATAAATAAATAAATAAATAGATAGGGGACCAAAATGCTATTTTATTTTTAACTTTGTTATGAGAGCTTTAAAGCAAAGATCTTGAAATCTTTTGGTCGGCAGGGGCTTTCTCCTCTCTGGCCGGCAATGGTTGGTGGCTATCAACTGTGCCCCAAAAGCTTTGCCTCTTTTCTTTTCATCTCCCTTGGAATATGATTGTTGCTTAAACCCTATTTTTATTTTTATTTTTATTTTTATTTTTATTTTCAATTGAATCAATTCTTCTTTTAGCTTATTGCCACCTGACATCTACCTTACTTCAGTTTGCTTTGTGATTTTCCAAAAACCAATGGGCTTTCATTAGTAGAATTACACTTTTATTCAAATGTGAAGTCAAAATTATTATTGTTATTTTTAGGTTAAACTCCAAATTTTGTTCCTACTTTTTAGGTTTCATCAAACCATAGCCTTTTTAATGGGAACTATTTATAAGGATGTTATCAAATTATAAAAATTAAAATTTAACTTTCTTTCAACGATATGACTAAATTTGTAATTTAACTATTAGTATTGACTAAATTTGTAAGTTAACTTTATTATTTTTTTTTTTACTTAAGTTTGAAAATTAGTTATTAAAATAGATATTTTAAAAGTTTTAATTTATTGCAAAACAATAATACTCTAAAATAATAAGTGTTATTGAAAATAACATAATTTTACATCATGAATCCATAGTGACAACTAATTAAAATGAATTACCAAAATGAGTTTGGTTCAATGGTGTTGGCATGTGCTCTATCTCTAGAGGTCCAAAATTTAATCCCCCACCTTGCAATTGTGGAGTCCACTAAAAAAAAAAAAAAAAAAAAAAAAATGAAAAAATACATTTTAACCTCAAATTTTACAAAAAGTGAGTATTCAATGAAAATTACGATAAAAAGAGTAAAATCTTGAAACTTATAGGCTATCAAGAGTAAATTGTAATATTTTGAAATTTAAGGACTAAATTAAAACCAAATACAATAAATACTTAAGGACTAACAATGTAACATTTTAAAACCTCGAGACTAAATAGAAACTAAAATTCAATCAATATAGATTGGTCTAGTGATAAAAAATAAAATATAGTGTTAATAAATATATAAGAAATCATAAATTTAATCTGCAGTAGCCACTTAATAACCCATTAAAAAAGACAGTCAGCTATTATGCCCTAAATAAATTGTCTCTAAAAAGTGTATAGTAGATGGGTGCAATCTTAAAACATTTGTTTATTTGTTGGCATTTAGCGGTTTGTGGATTTTTCGAGGAGCATGGGCCATCAGATATTGTATGCTGACGGGGGCTTTCTCTACTTTTTGCTCCACTAAATTCCCTCTCCCCCTCTCTCTCATGTGAGGCACATAAAGTTAATGGCTAACAAACTAACACGTGGAAGTCCTTGGTACTGTTTCGTTTGGATATTTTTTTATTGTCCTAAGTTCCCCACCCATCCTTTAAGAGTGTTCGAGGTAAGGAGTCGGACTCTTGAGAGTTGTGAGACTACGAAACCCACAATCTAAGAATTTAATAAAGTATAAGTTGATGTTTTTAGTTGTGAATTTATAAAAAATTTCTTGGGTTCAACTAAACCATCATGGATTGACTCAATGGTAAATATAAGGACATGACCTTGATAAAAGGTTGAGAGATCATAGGTACAATCTATGGTGGCTTATTTACCTATGATTTAATATTTCATGAATTTCTTTGTCACTCAAATGTTGTAAAATTAGGTGAGTTGTCCCATCAGATTGGTCAATGTGCACATAAGCTGATCCAAGCACTTACGGATAAAAATAAAAAAAAAAAATAAAAAACTTATTGGGTGAACACTTCATTAGATTTGATTTTATATATATATTTCAAATAGTGATCAAGGTTTAAAACGTTAATGTCAAAAAAAATATTAAGGTTTCGATTTTACGAAAATATCAATAAAATGTTGCTCTAAATAGGTTTCTTTTAAGAAAAAGTTATATAATTAAAAAAATATATATTTAGATAAATGAATAAACATTTACGTATAATTGAAATGTCCATTCACTCTTAATAAATGTAAAAAATATTGATCGACAATGATAGGCGTTGCTATCGGATATATTTGCCATATATTTTAATTTGTCTCCTTTTATCATGTGTCAATTTATTTGAGTTGTGATTAATAAAATATTTTTTAATTTTTCAAGTTTTTTTTTTTTCTTCGAGAAGCAATTTTTCAAGAAGTTAAATTTACAGTGCGATGGATGTATTTGACATTATAAAAAATGAAAGTTTGATATTGTTCATCTATTGCATCGATCTAACGATTCTTTTCTGCAAACATTTCTCTTTTTTTTTTTTTTTTGGGATTTATTTTTTCCATAACCTTTTTAGAAAATTAAATCAAGTTTTTTTATAAATAAAAAAATCAAAAAATTTAAAATCAGAAGATGCTTAATGTTATTTATGAAACACTTCAAGAATTTTTGCATAATAATGGAAGAAGAATACTTTTCAAATATTGAAAAGTTGTCCATGAAGGCTAACCCATTATAAAATTATAAACGTAATTCACGCCCAAATTAAATTGCACTAATTTCCAGACTTCTCTCGAAGCATAAAAAACGGATCTTTTTTGTGTTTCTCCACCGGTGTATTTTAAAGTGTTATAAAATCAATTATTTATAATAAAAGTATTCCTTTATTCAAAAAGTGCTTTAATGATTAATCTTTTCGTTGTTTTTTGTTATAATATTTTCAAATAATTTTGATTAATATTTCTTAGGAGTAATTGAAGTGCAAGTTTGGAATTAAAAGCATAGGAATTAAATGCATGTGAATTTATATGAGGGGATTTTGAAACTTGGAAATCATATATGCCTGTGTTTGGAGTGTAAGGTTTGGAAGTCTAAGTTTTTTAATGGGATGCCAATTATTAATAGTTGGGTTTTGGTAATTTAGTTTTTTCTCCTAATTTTTAGTGGTTGTTTTGTGAATTACATAACCTCTAGTGTATCATAGATCAATTTTTATGATAATTTTGAATGAAAATTTTAATCTATTCATTTTAAAATGAAATTTATATTGCCCGTGTTTTTTGTACTCCTAAATTAATTTCTTTTGTCTTCTTTTTTATTTTTATAAAAAAAATATTAATTCATTTTTAATTGTAAAATAATAAATCTTTAAATTTTAATTTTATAACAAATTTAGTTTGACTTTAAATTTCTACTTTTATGTCTTCTTCTATGATAAACTTATCTTTTAATAACAAACTAGTAAAGTTTGAAATTTAGTTTACTAACTCATTTATAATAAAGATAGTTTTACTTTAAATTCCTAAATTATCTCTTTTTGCTTGTAGCCATGTAATGAATTTTACTTTGGCGGTTCGCATTTTATAGCTTTCTTAGTACACATGCTAGTTTTTTTTTTTTTTTTTTTTGGTGAAAATGAAGAAGAATGAGAGATCGAAGGGAAAAGAGGGAGGAAGAAGGAGGAAAGAAAAAAATCGTCATTTATTGCCAGCAGGTGACCAATGATGGTAGGTGGGCAATGGCTAAGTAAGAGAATCATATGAGCCATAAGCAACACTTAAGTTCTTAAAACTCTTAGATGAAAGAGTCAATTTCTTGGTTTTGTGTGTACAGATGACTAAGAAGTGGAGAGAGAGGAAGAAGAAGAAAGAGAGGGGAAATAAAAAACAAAAAGCAAATGCTAGTGATTGGTAGTAGGTGGTGAGCAACAAAGAACATCTGACGATCCATGACTAGCACAATAGACACCATGCTTCAGCGTGGAAGTTACTAGAACAAAGGATTTTGTTTTTATTTTTTTTATTTTGTGAAAATAAAGAAGAGAAAAATAATGAGAAATACAAAGGAAGAGGGAGGAAGAACGGGAAATGGTGGAAAAAAAGTTGTCAATAATAAGTAGTTACAGGTAGCTTGCCGACGATAACAAACAGTCATGCATCAGTCAACGACGATCGCCGCGATCGATTGTTAACGATCATGAAGGTTTAAGGTCAACGATCACGATGTTTGATCATCGATGGTGACAATAATCAGTTGCCAACGATCACAATGGTCGGTCCCCAACGGTCACCACGATTGATCACCATCACAACAATCATTATGGTCAATTGTTAACGATCATGAAGGTTGGTAAGTGATGGTCACAAAAATCAATCGTCGATGGTTGGTTGTAGTCGTGATGTTAGGTTGGCAACTGTCGCGACGATCTGTTGTTGACAGACACAACGGTCAGTCATTGACAGTCAAAACATTCAACAATTGACGTTCTATGATGATCAATCGGCAACGGTCGATCACGATAGTCGAGCCGATAGTAATTGCCGACAACCATTTATAAAATGTAGGAGATGAAGGAAAATTATTCTCAAACTCATGACATTCATTAAAAAAAAAAAAAAAAAAACCTATTCCAAACCCATGGGATTGGTTGCTTAATCCCAACTCCAAACCCATGAGCCAAACGATCCTTAAAATTTTCAATGGTTTTTTACTCCTCATATATCTCACTAGTTGTACTATAAAAAGTGTATGTATAAATTATTTATTTTGGGAGAGAACACTCGAGTGTGGAGGGTGAAATTAATAAGAGAGAGATGATACACATAAACGTTATTTTCTAAAATTTAAGCTTTTTTTAGTACAATAATTGTGGGGATTGAACTTCTCACCTTTAGGATGGGAGGTCATGTCAATTACTGCTGAATTAAGCTTGTTTTGGCGTTTGAGTCCAATTTATAATTGACTTTTTTTTAGTAATAAAAGTTTCATTATAGATAAATACTCTTTTTATTTGGTTAAATCTCTCCAATTGTCCTTGTTATTGTCTAAGTTAATTTTATTCACCTGTGAGACAATATGACTCATTTGATAACAATTTTGTTTTTTTATTTTTGAAATATATGTCGGTTTTCTTCACATTTCTCTATTGTAATTTTTACTTTATCTTAATAAAACACTTGAATTCTTAATCAAAATTTTAAAATATAAATAAATTTATTTTGAAAACTATTTTCTTTTTTAGTTTTCCCTCTAGTCGATAAAAAAGTTGTTTTCTTCTTTCACTTTTACCCTAAAAAAATCCCACTTGATTTCTCTACTTTTTATTCACCATCACAAAACCTAACATATATATAGGCAACCTAAGATAATATATTATATGACAGATGCTACTTCATCTTACATCATCATTAATAGGGAAAATGTATGGAGAGATTTCATAGAACCATAAGCATGATCAAGTGAAGAATGAAAGAGATCACAATACCCCTTTTAATTCATTAATAGTCTTAAAAGTGTATATAAAATACTTAAATTTTGTATTTTTTCCCCTAATTTGCCACTAACCTCAGACCACTTAAATAAATAAAAATAATAAAAAAATTACAAAGTTAACATGTAAAATTTTGCCATTTTATTGTACTTTTTTTTTTCTTCCACCATATTCCATAATGACTTCCATAATATAATGAATCTTTTAAAACTATACAAATCTAATTGCAATGAAAGTCACACCTGATAAGGACTTAAGTGGTAAATTGAACATAAAAAATAAAAAAAATATTAAAAGGGGTAAAGAGTTTGAGCGTAGGGAAATATGGGTGGCAAAAAGAATTGTCCCTAAACACAGGATAATGTGTGGAATTATTTGTAAGTCTATGTTTGGTTTTGGTCAATATAAAGTAATGAATAATGATGGAGGGGCAGAGTGGTAAAGGTCCACATCAATTGCATGAAATCTTTTGTACGGACACAAATCGAAATTTCCAATTTTTTTAATAATGAAAAAAGATATATATTTATTATAAAAAAAGAAAAAAAAAAATTGCTACGTGCATGAATTCTTATCGCTGCTTCCTACTTTCCACTTGCGTTTCAAATTTCAACACACTACTCTATAGTCTATCTCTTTCTCTTTCTCTTTCTCTTTCTCTCTTTTAAATATTTTTACTTTTTTATCTTATAAATATTTATATTATACTATACAAGCTCCTCTTTTTCAATTTTGGTTTTGATTTTTTTTATTTAAACAATAGATTTGGCACCAAAATTTTCCATGATTGTGCTCTTCAATTTGTTAACTTTTAAAAGGGGTTTAGGACACTATGTTGAGTTTTGAAATTTGGAATTAACATGTTGGAATTAGTAAGTTTGTGTGTTTAGGTGAAAAATGGTAAAATGGAGTTCTATAAATGTGATATTCAAAATTAAGGTTGAGTTATTTAACACCAACTTATGGAGTTGTTGAAACTCTTCTTTAAGAGTGAAAATTTTAAAACATATGACAATTTTCCCACTACTTACTCCCATGGTTGTACCCAATACTACTAGTGAGACTATGAATTCCTCTAGTTCTTGATTAATCCACCATTGAAGTTCAACTTAATCCCTATCTTGATCGTCATCATTCAATAACGTCATTTCCACGACGTTGCTGGCGTTACAGAGTTGTTAAACAGGTGCACACAACTACATATCTTGGAGTAAAGCTATGCTAATGGGTGTACCTATAAAGAACAAGCTAAATTAGGTTTTATCAATGGCTCAATCAAGAAACCCAACTTTACTTAATGCTTAGCAATGCAATATCAACATGGTTACTTCATGGATTATATTATCAATTCCATTTCCAAGCACATTGTTGGCGCCCTCTTGTACACTGATTGGGCAAAAGATTTATGGGATGAACTAAAAGAACACCATGGACAAACAAACGGTCAGCAAAATTTTCAACTTCGAAAGCAACTAATTTCCACAGTTCAAGGTACTATGACCGTCGAATGGGGAAATTAAGTACAAAATTTTTATTTGTTTAATTTTAGCATATATACAAGTTGATATAATAGTACATTATAAATTTGTCCAAAAATGTATTGGATACAACAAATAAAATGGTTGGTAATTTCAGAAAATAGAAAGAAGATAACATATATTGGAAGATGAAACGGGGACCTAAAAAATACGGACGGCCCACAAAAAAAAAAAAAGAAGTAGAATATTGCATGACAAAAGAACAGAGATGGAATGGGCACAAAATATGACCTAATTATAATAATAATATAAAACGAACTACCGTTCTCTAGAATATGGTTGTAGTTGTAATTATATCCTTAAATTTTTAATTTTAAAAATTAGCCTTCAAATTTATATAAATATTAAAATTGAGTCAAATTAGACATTAAAACTTACATAATTGTATAGATTGTAACATTTGTATAAATTTGGGGGTTTAAATTTTATCATTTGTGGGTCCAATTTCTATAATTATTGTAAGTTTGAGGGTCTAATTTAAATACTTGCCGAAGTTTACATGACCAAATTTTCACAGGTGTTGAAACTTGCCCTTTTATATATATATATACATCTTTTGTACAATTGTTGAAAATTTTTCTAATAATATGACTAAGATTGCGTCTATTTTATTTCTTCCCATTATACACTTTTGTAAATAAATTTTCTAGTGTGACAAGGGACTAAAAACATTATTTAATATCCTTCGTTCATACTAAAAATGCTTTCACGGTTTAAAAAGGAACAAATCTTACGGTAAAAAATATTATTTATGGCGAAAAATTGTGTTTTCATACTCCCTTCGTTGTCTTGTGTGCATACTTTTAAGAATAGAGTACGACTCACTAACATTAAAATAGAGTTCACCCGTATTTATGAAGAAAAATCTATTGTATAAATAAAGAAAATCCGATACCTACTTTCTTAATATTATAAATTTTCTCACTTGCCCTTCTTTAGAGGAAAACAATAATAAATACATGGGGTGGTATAACAAATTGATAAAATATAAAACAATGTCAATATAAAATATGACTAATTTACGTGAATATTATTTTGATAATAAAAATTTCAACTTGTTTAAAATATGTAAAGTTTTTTTTTTTTTTTCTTTTAACTTTATAAACGGGGCAAGCCAACCAAAACTCAGCTGTTTGTTTGGATGTTTGAATTTGACTTATTTCATAAAGATTAAATTAATATTTTTAAAAAATTGAGATCTTAAAATATTTGTTGGCACAAACATTGAAAATTATGGTAGGAAGAAGAAAAGGTGTCGCCACTAAGCATACTTCATTGGATAAAACACCCATTATTATTCCAAGGAAAATGAATTTTATTCCTAACCTTGCAAATTGTTGAACGGTTCTATTTCTAACCCTCACAATCTTTTTTTAAATATTGGTCAAGAATATATTGAGTTATATTTTATACTCATGTTGACAAATCAGTTGAATTTAATCAAACACAGAGTAGTGTAGGAATTACAAGCTTAAGCTCTAAATAGACATATATTATTACTAAATGAATTTTTTTTTTTAAATTTTCAAATAACAAATTTAAGGTTTTCTTTAAAAAAAAAAGGTTTAAATTTTAGAATTAAAACTAATAATATTCATCATCAAACCAAACCTAAATTTTAACTCATAAAACACACATTTAATTAACACTTAAATGGGCTCTTTTTAAAAAAATATAAATAAAAAATTTATGCCTAAAGATAGTTACATACCATACAAACCTAAATTTGCTTCATTATTTTAAGTGGAATCTCATTTTTATGTGTATAAAGATGGTGGGCTAAAAAAAGTGTGGTGGGATGCTTTTTGTAAAGGCAACCAAAAAATATTGTTGCACCCTTGAAAAAATATATATATATGTGTGTGTGCATAAAAGTTAGGAAAAGATGGAGAAAAAAATAATAATAATAAAGTTTTAATATAGGGTGAAAGAGTGTCACGTGACATTAAAGAAAGGAATATAAAGGACATAAAGTTGCAATTTTGTAGCCCTTTTGAGACCATTAAATCTTAGGTCAAAAACAATACTAAGACCTAATTAATGGCTCATAAAGACAATATCAATATTTTATTACTTCCTTAATATAGCTTCAACAAAAGGAGGATGCTTCTTTCATATAAAGTTATAGTTTAATTATACTTGGTCCACTTTTGTTTCAAAGAGGGGATGAAGGTATAGTTTCTTCTAGCAATGTATTAAATTCAAATATAATTATGATTACATTCCATTTTTAGCTTATATTCTCTATTAACTAAAATTAAGTGAAAATTATCCTTTTAATTTTTAAGTTTGGAAGAATATGTAAATTTGTTTTTTAAGTTATCGAGTTTATATAAGAATAGGTGTAATTGGTCATCGAACTTTCAAAATTCAACTGGTTGGTTTCAAGTTTTTAAAGATAAGTTTAAAAGTTATCTAAACTAATTTTTATTTTAAATAATTAAATGACGTTTCAAATTAGAAAATATAAATTTAAAGAAAATATGTAGATAGTTTTTTCAATTATTTTTGTGAATCAATATGTAGAAAGAACGGAGAAAAAAACTAAACACAAAGGTATATCCTGAATCAAAGCACCCACGACCGATGGAAGTGAGAGAGTATTGCGATTTTATATGACATGTCAATTGTAAGGGTATATGAATATTAATTATTTGGCCACGATCCAAAATAAAACGTACTACCATTTTTTAAAAAATGTTTTTTTTTTTAGAAAACTCGTTTTTATATAATTCTTTTATAAAATAATTTAAAATACACTTTAAAAATTTATTTTAATGGTTGACAAACAATTTTTTTTCTAAAATTGTTTATTTTTTAAATTAAACACTTGAAAATATTTCCAAACATATCCATAATTAGCTTATTCTTATATTTTTTAAAGAGTTTTTTAAATTATTTTTTTTATAGACACCGATATTATCTATCATAGGTGTCTATCGCTGTCTATCATCCATAAACAATGATATTTTGCTATATTTGAAAATATTTCTAATAATTTTGTCATTATTAGAAATTACCTATCAACTAATCATTGAAAAGTCAAATTTAAATTAGTTTAGATTTTTTAGAAAACTACCATTTAAGTCCCTGAATTTTTAAGAATATGTGCATTTGGTTCTTATAGTTTCAATTTAGCTATTTTAATCCCCATTTTTTTAAAATAGATGTGAAAAGCGACTCTTTAATATTTTCTACTTAATTAAATATTTTTAATTATTTTAAATACATATAAAAAATATTGTTCTCTCTCTTGATCTCAATCCCATCTCCTCTCTCTCCTCCCAAAGGTTCTTTAATCTCTCTTCATTTTCATTCTCTCTCAAAATTATAATTTGTACTTAATAGTTAATCTTATTTGTCATCTTCATCTTCTCTTACCTATAGCCTTTTTGGTATAGTCTCATTGGATTTCGTCGATGAATTTCTGCTCCAACGCCACAATTGATCTCCCGCTAGCGATCCCCGCCATACACAAGACCTAAGCCCAAACGGGTACTCAGTCTAATAAAAAGAAATTGAGTTCCGATTAAGAATGGTGAACCCAAAAAATGCACTATTTTGAAGAGCATCTTGAGGAATTCCACATTGGAAAAATCAATGGACCTCAAACTTTTAATAAAAATAGATGAATTACTTTTCTCATTGCTAATTGGTTTTGAGATGAAACTCATAAATAAGCACAACTGGTACATCATTCACCCAAAAAATAGTGAAGGAAGGGGAATGAGAGGGAATTGAGTTGAGCGAGAGAAAAATATTTTTTTTAGTTTTTAATTAGATTTTTCTAATTAAATTGAAATTCAACATTGGTTAGACTCGATATTTGGAAAGAAAGTGATTTTTATAATGACAAAAGTGATTTTGATCACCAATATATCACTCCCAAACATACTTTTAACAATAGCATAGAAGTGATTAACCTTCACTTACTTAGAGGTGATTTTTCAATCTATTTTTGTCAAGCGATGGTGAGATTCTGTTTTTAAGATGTTGTAAAAAAAATATTTATATTTTACTTTATTTTGTCCTAAAATTATGCTAATAATTATTTTTTTATAAAATCATCGATTCAATCCATGATGATTATCTATTTGGGATTTAATATTCTACGCGTTTTTTTGACACCCAAATGTTGTAAGTTAGAGACAAGTTGTCCTATCAGATTAGTTGATGTACGTGCAAACTGGCTCGAAAGCTCACGGATATTAGAAAAAATAAAATTTATGTAGTCTTTAATCTTAACTCAATTCTTTCTATCAAAGAAAACTAGATTGACATATAGAATGTATTGTGACTAAGAAAAATATGATTCGAATCTCTCATCTTTAATGTAATTAAAAAAAAAGTACATTACTCCCTCTTTCTTAAAAAAACAACTACAACAATAATAATCCACTCTCTTTTAAATTTTTTATCCATTTTCTCACTTTTTTCTCTCTCCAATATTTTATTCCTCTCTCTCTAAATTCTTTTCTTTTTTTTTTTTTTTTTTTTTTAAACCTTTTTTCTTTTTGGTTTTTTTTTTTTTTTTTTTATTTTTTTTCTTTTTTTTTTCTTTATCTTTTTTTTTTTTTTTTTTTATTTTTTTTTCCTCTCTCTCTAAATTTTTTTCTTTTTTTTTTTTTTTTCTTTTTAAACCTTTTTCCTCTCTGGTTTTCTATATCTTTTGCTAACTTTTTTCCCTTTTTTTCTCTCTAACTTTTTTTTTTATCACTTTAAAGTTTCTCTCCAAAATTCTTACATATCTCTCCTTGCTCCCTCCATTAAAAAGTTCTCTCTTCAATAGTTTTTTTAGCACTTAGCTCTCTATTTCTCTCTTTTAAATTTTATATTTTTTTCGTAATCCTATCACATTTGCTTCTCACCCCTTAAATACTATACTTTTTTTTATTGAGTAATTTGATTTATAATATGTAGATGAGAGAATCAACTTTCTGATTTCAAAATTGATAGCACAAATAATATTTTAGTTGAATTATGCTCATTTTGACAAACACTTCTGACTATATAAAAACAATTTTTAAAACATTTGAACCAAACACTAAAAATGATTATGTGAAAATCATTTATAATAAGTCATTTGTAAGACATAAAAAAAGAAAATCACTTACAAGAAATTATAAGAAATCATCTTTTGCTAATTAAATTACTACCTATAAGATCACTCCCCAACATTACTTAATTTTCGTTTGCATGTCAAGTACCTATAGATATTCACGGGAAGAAATCATTAGAACTTTTTTATTTTTTCTAATAACATCTGTAAGATAAAACAAAAAAAATAATAAGAAGTGAAATATACTCTCCCATAGATATTCACGGGATGAAATCATTAAAACTTTTTAAGTTTTATTTTTTTCTAATAACATTTGTAATATAAAACAAAAAAATAATAAGTGAAAAATCCTCTCCCATAAATATTCAGGGGATGAAATCATTAAAACTTTTTAAGTTTTATTTTTTCTAATAACATTTGTAATAAAAACAAAAAATAATAAGTGAAAAATCCTCACCCTTTTGCACATAATATGATTCATATAAAGTCGAAATTTTAATCTTCAATCTTCAAAATCCTTTTTGTCACTATAATTTTTACTATTTTTTTTTCTTTTCTTTTTTGCTACAGTATTTCTTACTTAAACAAAAATAATTTACATCTTATTTACAAATGATCATAACTCATACTAAAATAGTTTGTACTCCAACCACAAACTATTATAATTCATTGATTATAATAACTACTGACTACAATAATCAATTCAGTGCGCAAACACTTCCTTATAAATTTGTGTCTATATGGGTCCCTAGCTAAATTCTAGAAATTAAAAGTTTAGTCTCTTGATTTTTTTTTTTTTTTAATTCACATAACTATTAGAAACAAAATTGAAAGTTCAGGATTTTATTAGACATACAAGTTAAGTTTATATCTAATAAATCAATTAATTTTTAAAGCTTTTGAATTTGTCAAAGAATTATTAGTGTTGACTGAGATATTGATAGATACTTTTTAGATATTGACTCACTTCTCTTGTCGATGTTATACTATGAAAATGTGAAAAATGTTTGATGAAAATTTCTAAGTTTATGAATAAACTTCAATTTAACACACACACACACCCCCCCCCCCCTAAAAAAAAAAAAGAAAAAAATTCAAAAGCTTCCCTTCTTATAAAAATATACTTGTAATTATAGTATTTGTTATAATTTCTCAAAAAGTTTATGCTTCGTTTGCTCACAACTCACAAGCATTTCCACCAAAAGGGAAGGGGAAAAAAAAATATAATAAAAAAATAAAGAAAAAGAGAGGGAAAAAAAAAAAGCAGAACAAATTCCCTCCATATGATTGGACGCTATCAAAGCTGATCCTTGCCTTTCCCACCAGCCAAACGGACACACTCGCACACACCACGCTGACGGAATCAAATACTCTCCCTCTCTAATTCCATTTCCAGCCGCTCCTCTTCTCCTTCTTCTTCCCTCCGTAATTTTCCTTCAAGCTTCTCTCGAAGGTCTCTTCAACAAGCTCCAGATTGCCCTACCATACGTGTTCATAGGCCTCCAGGTTAGTCGTTTTCATCGATACTATTCTCACAGCGCATTTCTGTATCTCTAGTTCGTATTTCCTGCTTTTTCTTTTTCTTCCTTCATGAATGTGTATATGCGGCTATGCATGCGACGCTTTCGCTGCATCTGTTGTTGTTCTTTCGCTCTTCAAAGGATTTGTTTTGTTTCGCTGCATCTATACTACTCTGACACCGTTTCTGTATCTGTAATTTGTTTTGACTGATTCTGTAATGAGTAGGTGTTGTTGTGTAGTGTAGATTCGTTGTTTTGGCTTCTCTCTGGTTATGGACCTTTTAGTTTGCAGAAAGAAGAAAAGTAAAGAACAATAAAGGAAACGCGCTGAGATATATATATATATATGTCCAACGGCGAATCTTTCTTTTTGCGTTTTCTTTTACTGGACTGCATTTCCTTTTCGTGTATTCTTGGCTTTTGGAGTCGTGTTTTTCTGTTTAGTCATTTTGAGCGTCTAATGAATCGTCGTCTTCCTTCTGAGTTTGGGGCTGCGTCGCTGAAGCTAATTCTCTATTTCCTCCTCGGATGTGCTTTGTGGAATCGGATTTAATTTTTTCCCGCCATTTTTTTCTGAGCTTAAAAGCCTTCCCGCCTTTTGTTCATTTCATGAAAAGCATTAGCATAACATCAGTAATACATTCTATTAGTCCGGAAAATTCGGTAACGGGTCAGATTTTTCCAGGATTATGCCGCACCGTGTTTATGTCTCTACTCAACGAATCCAAACTGAATTTGGCTTCGATTTTTTTTTTCTCTTCCCTTCCCTCTCGGTTATAGAAAGAAATTGAATAGTTGAAAGTTTGTCTTTATTAGTTTGCTTGAAATCCGGGAACAAAGAAGAAACAGTTGGAGTACAATGGTCTAGCAGAATCTTGTTTCCGGACCTTGTATACTGTATTTTGTATCGTATTAATGACGAGACCCGTAGAAAATCAAAAATCCGGTTACGGAGTATCCTGTTTCACCGCCATCAAGGGAAATCAAATAAGGTAATTATTATATTGATTGAACCTGAACAAGGGAAAAAACATGGGAATCTTGAGAGACTCTGTTTTGAAAATCCCCAAGGAATTATCCGTATTCGTCAAGCTAGGATGCAACTCTCGAGAAATATCATTTTGGTTACTGTGAGAAGTCAGCATCAAAAAAAAAAAAAATTTATTTAGAATTAGAAATTTTGTATTTGGCCAAGTGGGTCGGTTGGTTGCTAACAGACGCACAAATCCCATTGGATCCAACTAATCATTTTATTTAAAATAAAATTTCCTTAATATCAGGGTTCGTGGTCATAATCAGAAACTTTAGGAAATAGAGAAAATAAGCGTTCTTTCTGGCAAATTAGTTATTATGCTTGCGTTACGTGTGGTTTGGGGGAGATTTTATAATGCAGCTACAACGTGGGGCTACGTTGAATAATTTTCAATTTTTTTGGGGAGAAAAGTACTGGACATATGAATACCTCTTTGTAAGCCTCTAGTATTTGGAAATTTGAGGCACTATTTTTCCGAATACAAAACCTTCGGTAAGTTGTCAAAACTCTCGGGATTTGACTCTGTCCAGGCCATTTCAGCACTTCTTTCTTAGGGAAGAAAAATGTACTTAAAAGCTGCAGGAAGTTGAGAATCTTTCATTTGTACAGTGAAATTTGAGATCTCCTACTGAACAGTACAAGAGACTGACATTTTTTTAAAAGCACTTTCTTTGTAGTTTCCTTTACCCCTGTCATATACACTAGCCCAAGCAAGGTACTGTCCTAGTAGTTCTCTGTGCTTTTTTGGGTTTGACTACATAGCTGCCCAGAAACGGATTGTGGTGATTTTACAATTTCAGTCTGGTGTGATCTGAAAGGCGACCTGCCATCCACACCGAAGAAGATTTAACTGCCCGTCCAAGGAATATTATCAGACTAAATGGTTACCGTCATCTAGTGGGTGAAGTTGGCCAAAGGACAGAAGTCAGAATATCTTTTATTTTGGGAACCTCGCAAATTCTTTTCATGGATGATAAAATTATGGTTCCTTCAAATTCTCTCACTACGGCATGTATTTCACGGGCTCTCCTACTATGAGATTCCCATACCCACTGACAATAGCAATAATTCTACTCCACTTGCCTTCATTTACCAGAGAAAACAAGGCTGCAAGCCAGTCTGTTTAGTCAACTTCTGTCTTTGAAGCATTCCTTAGGCCCATTGTCAATTTTAGTGACGTGCCTGCCTGGGCCTGCCTTTTGAAAATGTCTAAGGAAGGACCATATGTCTTCGTTTTTCTTTCAAATAGGAATTTTGAAAGACACTCTGATGTTTATTTCTTTTAGAAGATGCGACGGGTTTAATACACCATTCAATTATTCTTCTTAAATTATGATGGACCTAAAACCTCGCAACAATATTTTAATACTCTCTTTTATTTGTGTACTTAAAAATTTGTAAAAAATTCAACAAAAGGAAATTAATACTAATTGAGGAATTATTTAAAAGGAAAATGATCACACTGTAAAAGTTAATTTGGACACTAGATTGCTTGCATGGGTACTAAATTAAATTACCGATTGACTCACGCTTAAGCTAATGAGTTATGGTAAATTGACTCAAGCTTAAGCTAATGAGTTATGGTAAATTTAATTATATCAATAATTTAACACTTCTTTCTCTCAAGCTTAATTAGAAAAAGTAGCTAGCAATTCGTTAGAAAAATATTTTCATTATTTAGAAGTTACAATATTATTCTTGACTTATGATAAACTTTTAAAAGTTACATTGAATTAGAAACCTTAAGATTGTTGGATGAATATGAGCACCTAAAATGATGTGAAAGTGACTTAGATTAGAATTTAGGACAAAACATCATATTTAGTCCATGTCTCAATTCATCCAAAGTATTAGTAACTTCTTACTACAAGAGTAATTATAAAACGTTCATGAGAGTTCAAATGTGATATTTTACAAACTTGGAAAGAATATGAGTATCTTTTAAACAAAGGGTAAGGTTGCAAGGTTGACCTTATTATTTCTAAGCTAAAGTTGCAATATTATTGTCAACTTTTCATAAACATTTTAAAATTACCATTGGAGTAAAATCGTTAAAATACCATTCGAGTAAAATCGTTAAAATATTGGACAAAAAGTTCATGTGTGTCTGCATGTTGTAGTTTTAAGGCTTAATCTAAGGAAGCATCCTAATCACCTTTGTGAAGAGTTAGGAACTTAATAGCCCAAGTAATTAGGATCTAAAATACTCTAATTACATCTACGTTGAAGATTAAACATTTTTGTTTTAAAATCAAAAAACAGAGACATTGATACTTGTTGTAGCTCAAAATTGAATCAAATTCCTTGAAATTTTTTATCACGAACATTTTGTGAACCACTACAAGAGTTTTCCTCGTTATCCTCTTACATCAGAACGGATTGTAGGATCCAAATTGTGATGAATTTGAAGCAAACTTGTGAAGAAATGAGTTTTTTGAGAACTTTGAGATAGTTGGTAATTTTAGCAAAATTTACTAAGAAAAATTAACTCATCTTCTTAATTTCTTTCTTGTATTCGAAGAAGTGACCATGCAAATCAGATTTATTTGCAAATTGACAATAAATTTGTTGATTATTCAAGAGATTAGGAGGTGGAAGAATGATGACCTTAAGAGAGGAACACCTCCTCCTTCCATGCATGAGTGGAAATTTCCAAGAAATTAAAATTTGAATTTCACATATTCAAATTTAATTTCGATTTAATCCAAATTTCTAATTAGTTAATTGATTTGATATCAAATATATACAATTAATTTAAATAATAATTAATAAAATAATTTAATTATATTATATTATATTAATAATTTAATAATTTTTTTCACTTATCCCGTCAATTTTCAGTCTGATGAATCTCTATTCATCCAATTTAATATTCATGCAATTTAGTATTTAAATCATATGTAAATATTACCAACTCTCCAAAAAGTTTTAATCCATAATTAAAATGAATAAATGGTAAATCTTACTCCTTAAAAGGTTTTTAAATTCTTTTATCACAGTGTTCTAAGGTTTAGTACATGAGCTAACAAGAGGACCTAATGGACTTACGGATCATGAGCTCCAACGATCCGAAATTAATTGGCTAAATTCCTTAACCTAGTTAATTAGCATTCGTTAATTACCGGGACACTCCACTATAGCCTAGTAGTTGCACTTTTCTATATATTTCTATCCACTTAATATATCCATGATTAGTAAATCGATCATTTACAAGTTGTTCGTAATTACATTTGGGTCAAAATTATTGTTTTATCGCTGTAATTACATCTTGTTCCTTAAGTCCACCAATCCTTTAACGAATAATTTGTTTATGGTCCAACCATCAAACCAAGTCCCTCCTAGGCCATTGAGAGGGTGGGACCCCTTGTTCAAGACCTGGAGTCGGCACTTAAGGGAACAACTTCTTTACTAACCTAGAATTAGGTAGGAGTGAATTTCATTTTGCAAAACTATGTCCCCAACTATCTAATTGGTCTTATCCCTAAAATAGTAGACTTATTGAATTGGCAAACTCGGGTTACTCTCACCCATGCAGATTAAAAGATAATCCCAAATAAATAGGAGTTCATAATTAGCTCAGGATTAAGATCGAGTTAACTAGACCATCATGTTGAAATAATTAGTTTTAACAGTAAA
This sequence comes from Citrullus colocynthis, assembly GCA_031780015.1. NCBI lineage: Eukaryota > Viridiplantae > Streptophyta > Magnoliopsida > Cucurbitales > Cucurbitaceae > Citrullus > Citrullus colocynthis. Next base: position 845,847 of record QLSR01000596.1, on the reverse strand, counting down.
CAACGTTATAAAGTAAAAAGTGATTATTTCATGGTTTAGTCTTATGCAAACTCATTGCATAGGATGCCCCCACTCTTATGTCTCTACATGAACGATATATGATTGCATCGTATATATCAAATACAAAGTAGGTTGCGTCTATAATGTCCCCACAATAAGGTACTTAGTCTTATCCTTATCTTAGACTGTTTTGGTTATTACCTAAACTTGATTCAATTTTATGTTTACACATAAAATCTAAGTATTCAAGCTATAGCCAGGGGTTCTTAGTTTATTGGATTTAATTAATGCAATTCACATATTCAATAACATCTTTACTCAATAAACTTAGATAACAACTTTATTGAGAATATTTCCCAAAATTTACAAACTACGAGTTTTATGACATAAAATCCAACACTTTGTGCATTTAAGATCACCACCATGTTGCTTTTCCCCCAACATTCTAAAGGATTCTACTTCAATGAAAATTGTTAAATCACTTATCAACCCAAAAACTTAAATTTATAGGTTATGGCTGAGGGTGTACATAGGTTGGGTTGAGGGTGCTTTTTGGACCAACCTAAATTAGGTTAGCAACTCAAAAGACCCAAATAAAATCTCTAATCCAACCCAACCCTTAAAATTCGAGTTGGGTTGTTAGGTTATAGTTTTATTCTTTCTTTTTAATTGAAAATATGTAAATTTGTCTAGATTAATAACTAAAATCTCATAAAATTCAAATGTTAAATACCAAATATCTATGATATTGATTACAAACTTTAAACAAAGACAAATATCATAACAATTTTAAAAGAAAAATACAAAAGATTCACAAATTAATCAATAGAGTAATCAAACTTTAAATAAAGAGAAATATATATATATAATTTGAGTTGAGTTGGGTTGGATGAACCTAAATTTTGTTTTGGTGAATCTGCTTCCCAACCCAACAAAAATAGAAAAAGTTAGAACTCTACACAACCCAACTCAACAAAAGTAAAAAAAAAAATTGAACCTAACCCAACCCAAGAACAAAACTAGCTCAACAAAACTCTTACATTTTGGGTTGGGTTATGGTATTAATTATATCTAATACTTTAACACTCATTCATAGACTCGAAAAAGTGAAAATCAATTTTAATTAGGCAAGAAAATGAAATTACATAAGTTTGAACACAAATATAAACACATGAACTCTTACTCTAACACCATATATTAAATCAACTAGTACCTAAAAGTTTAAACTTATGGGTTATGATAAAATTTAATTATATTCAACTTGCTAACAAAAATGTTGAAACATTTACCACAGATTAAGTGTAGTATACAATTTTAAGTAATGATTGGTTGCAGTCTAGATCTTTATGATCCCCTCTACTATACACAAAGAAAAAAATACTAAAAATTATTTTTAAAAAATGCCTGGTGCCACATGCTTATTGGTGCTAGCCAAGCTACACAAAAGATAGAGAAGAGTAGGACTGCACCCAAATTTTTTCATAAAATTTCTAAAGAATAAGGGTATTATTGAAGAAAAAAAAATCTCCCAATTAAAGTCTACTGCATACAATACAAATACATAGTCGCATACATGGTCGTAGCCTTGAAGATGCTGTTTGAATTTCCTACCTCTGGACATTTCCCTTATATCTCCTCGTGGTCTCCTGGGATTTGTATTTTCATGCCCAGAACAAGATGCTTATATCCATCCAGTCCAGCGCTCCCAGCGTTGAAGCTGCCATTTAAATTTCCTTCCCCTCTGCATTGTCCTCAGTCTCCTCCCCAGTTCTTCGGCTTTTTTTTTTTTTTTTTAAAAAAAAGAAATATTAATCCTCAACCTTATAGTATGATTTGTGCTTCTTTATCAAAACGTTAGACTTCATTTTTTGTGCATCTTACTAAAATTTTCTTATATTCTTTTTTTTTTATTTATTTATATATTATTTTTTATGAGGTGATGCATAAAAATATGTGCATATTGATCGTTAAAATACAGTTTTTTTTTTTTTTTTAAGGACTCATCAAGTCAATGTCATCACTCAGTTTTTAATTTGTTTCAATTATTGATTTTGTATCGTTAATATCGATTCATATCCATATTGATTGGAAACAAGGTGTGCATTTGATCTTTGCCAAAACATGTCTCGAAACATGTTCCTGGGTTCAGTATATTAATGGAGAGTGAGAAATGACATAGATCCATCGGACTTTAAGAATGTAGGGCATTTGAGACAAGGAATTCATTTATTTAGTTAGAGAATTGTTCGATCTCAAGAGTTGTTTATCCGTGTCCACATACAAAAGAGTTGATAAATGTATATTTTTAATCAGTCTACGATTGTCTTGAATCAAACGAGGAGGGAAATTGACAATAATACACTCCAAACTCCTACTCATTGGGTCAAATATGCCATAGTGTTAATACCGCACATGTTTGTTAGTAAATACATTCCTCAAAAGGTGCCAACAGATCTTTGTTGGTCACCTAAACATGCTCTTTAAGCCTAATTAGAGGCTGCACATCATTTCCCTTCAGTGTTTGTTCCGGTTTTAGTCAAACTATGTCATGATTGATTCGGTCCAAAACGACAACCTTTTCTTTTCGGTGCTTCGAATTAATCCTTTTTCATTTGTCAAAGTCAAAACTTCGAAAACTTTTCGTGCATTTGATTTCAAAAGCTCCTCAACTATGCTTGTGCCCTACTGTGTAGTTATTAAAACAGCTGAGCTTACTATGTAGTTATTTTGCTCCGATGATTTTCTCATTTGGATCTGACATTTAATATTATTTTTCTCACTTAAACTGCTGTTAAAGTGGGTAAAAAGACGAGGAGCGCTTTCTAACTTTGTTTACTTACAAATGACAGCGGGTTTTTTATAAAAAATAAATTATTATATTATTATTCCATGAAGGGAATACATCACCAAAATCCGTGACTCTCAGAGATTTTAATTTACGCTTATCTTCCCATATGAGTCGGAAGAACAAAATAGCCCTGAATTATTCTTTTCAGTCGTTTATATTTGAAAAATAAAGGAGAAATGTAAATTATAAATAAAGAAGAAACAGTACTACGCAAGGGTGGACTTGAGTGGTAAAACCCCATTATCTATTATGCGGTGGATCACTTTTTGATTGACTTTGGCCATTTTATTTGCACCATGGATCACGCCTCATGCCCATTCAATAAAAAGGTGGCCGTTTTTGTACACGCACCGTGGGTCATGCAGTTCACTTTTTGGATAGCAACGTTTGTGAACTAGTACAGTATTGTTGACTGAATTGATTGAAGCACGTTTATGTGCATTTTTTCAAACATTATTCCTGGTTTTGCATTGTTCAATACGTTCTTTAAACAAACTTTGTTTTCCTGTGCCCACGGTGAATTTATTAGACTTAATCAAACTAGCTCCAATTGATTTAGCTGCCCCGCATGGTTTAAGCAGTCAAGATTGGCATGCGATGATAGGGCGGATGTCAAATACATTCGATTGTTGTTGGAAAGAAGCAATCTGAAATTACTCGAATATTGAGAGTTTCGAGAAATCTGTTCCAGAATAAGAACAAAGAATGGAATTGTTAACCTATGTGGGCATAATATGAAAATTCCGGATAGTAGTAACTTTTTCAATTTGTTGGTTTCTGAAAATGATACTAAAGTTTTAATAATTAATTTTCAGTTTTGCAGTGTCGTCTTGTATGAACAAATAATTACCAGATTGCTTGTTTTAAAAAAGATATTGACATTTAGTCTTTTCCTGTTGTCGGGTTAAGGAAGTATTACAAAAGAAGAAATTAAAAAGTGACACATCCCATATGTATCGGTCAATTGTCTGTCAAAGCCGAGGGGCGAGAATAGACTAATAAATCGTAATACTAAAAGAACTGATAAAGTTGTAATGTAATTTACATTCAACCGTCGATGTTTCGTGTTGCAATAACCTAGAAATCCTCGGGTTTGTTGCAGAAGTCAATTTGATTCTGTTGTCCATTTGAATCGAACTGTTTTGAGTAACGACAATAATATGGTGTTGTTGTGCCATGCATGTTGCCCAAGTGTGTGGTGATAGTTCCATCTTTGTCAGTAAGTGAAGAGTCCAGATGACATTCGTATTTCGATCCTTAAATTTTACCCCTATACTGTTCCATTCATACACCGATGACGTTATTTGACTGTTCATTGACCCTTTTTGGTACGGATATTATAGTGTAAGATTCTGGGCATATCATTTCAGTTTCGCATTCTTCACAGTAAATTTAGTGTTTTTTTCTTCAGATTTCTCAGAGCTCACCGCCTTCACTTTCCTGAGAAAAGTTTTCTTTTCCCTGGGAAAAAGTGCCTCTTTTAAATACTTGAGATCGTTTGGCCGATTTATCAATGTTTGGTCATTATCACTCCTTTCTTTAAGTGTGAGCTAATTTTCAGACCTTTTTCAAGACTTATGTTCGTCTTATATTGAAGATTATTGCAAAACCAAATGAAATTGGCTTGAATAGATTCGGTATTGGTCTAAATGAATTGAAGTTTGACTAAAAGTGAAACTAAAAACAATTTGTGTTGGACAGAAAAAGACTCCCATGGCTACTGGGGCTTAATTCATCCAGTGTCTCTAGACAACCTGGCACATTTATCACATAAAAATAAAATTAGTTCTGCGTTCTAGGGATTTGAATTCTATGCTATTATCATTTTAGTGATATTTTTGCCTTCTCTGCTTTAACACAAATCCTTTGCCTTACTTGCATGGCTGGACAGCTTTACGTATCCTATAAAGCTTACACGGGGATCCTGCTGTTTTTCCTTGCTTTTTCTCTGTTTGATAGTTATCGGTCGTACAGATTTTGGAGATTTTCCCTCTGTTCTCACTTATTCTCCTCTCCACTTTCTATCCGACTTCTTGTCCCCGCTTTCAATAGTTGTCAATATTGGATCGATAATAGGTGTGACGGAGACCATCATTTTATGTTGTAGAAGTTCTCTCTCTTATCAGGAGGTTGATCTCTTTCTCTTCACTTCTGGGATTATTTTGTTTTTGTACTTAATTGTTTCGTTTTTTTTTTCAAAACGCGTCACCATGATCTTCTGTTCACTGTTCTTTTCCTTCACTGACTCGAAACTCGAGAGCTTTTTTGTATTTAATTTAATACATCGCATTGTTTTCATCTCAAGTTTTGAGAAGAATTTTGTTGATAATATTCGATTATTGGAGATCGCTTGCAAGGGGATATTTAAAATCTTGAATACTGTGGTAGACCCCATATTTTATTATCTTTCATATGACTATTTTCTCTTTCAATTTTAACTTTGTGACCGGTGTTATCTTTTTCTTCCCACTTGTTAGCACTAGCAGTTGGGAGGGCTATGTCGGGTGCATTACTATCTTTAAATGGCAACTTATTGCTTATTAAATTGTAGGACACACTGTGCGATTGGTCTAAAGGCTGAATTGCTCTCAAGCAGATATTTGGAGGAGGTAGGCTCTAAAGTAATCGTATGCCTGGGAATAAGTATAACGGTAACTCAAACGATATTTCAGACCGTATACCAGGTCGAGTGGAAAGGCTTTTGCGAGAAAGAAAGCTAAGGAAAAGCTGTAAGGATTCATATTCAAACGAGATAAACGACTACATTAAGGAGTCTGAACTAATTGACAATGACCTTCGTTTGAAAGAAGAAGAAACCGTTGGAATTCCCTGTAAATTTTCGGAAGCTTCTGTAGCCTCGAGGGCCTTCGCCGAAGGATGTGACAAGCAAGATGGCAAGCCTCCCAGACAACGGCTGCTGGTTGTGGCCAATAGGCTGCCCGTCTCTGCAGTTAGGAGGGGTGAAGATTCCTGGTCTCTGGAGATTAGTGCTGGAGGTTTAGTGAGTGCACTTCTGGGTGAGTGGTTCTTATTACCTTATTTTAATTGTCTTGTTTCCTCATATTTGTCTTTTGCTTTCTTGATTTTCGTAATCTTGAATTATGAAAATGATTCATTCTTGATGAATTTATTAAAAGGGGTGAAGGAATTTGAGGCCAGATGGATTGGTTGGGCTGGTGTAAATGTACCAGATGAGGTGGGACAAAAGGCACTGACTGAAGCTTTGGCTGAAAAGGTACGTGTATTTAAGGCTTGTTCGTGATTGATGAGAAGAAAAAGATGCAATCCTTAAGTATGGAAAATTTCTAGTACTCGTTGGTGTTTTTCGAAAATTTGTGGGATGGCATTCTAATGTTTCAGTTTGACACTCCTCACTTATGATTTCTTATTACTTGCAGAGGTGTATACCTGTTTTCCTTGATGAAGAGATTGTTCATCAATACTACAATGGTTACTGCAACAACATTTTATGGCCTCTGTTTCATTACCTTGGCCTTCCTCAAGAAGATCGTCTTGCCACCACCCGTAGCTTTCAGTCTCAGTTTGCCGCATACAAGAAGGCAAACCAAATGTTTGCTGATGTAGTTAACAAGCACTATGAGGAGGGTGATGTTGTTTGGTGCCATGATTACCATCTTATGTTCCTTCCAAAATGCCTCAAGGAACATAATCGTAAGATGAAAGTCGGCTGGTTTCTCCATACACCTTTTCCTTCCTCTGAAATCCACAGAACCCTTCCGTCCCGATCAGAGCTTCTGCGCTCAGTACTTGCTGCTGATCTGGTCGGGTAAGTTTCTCTGCCATACCGATCAAAATTTTTGGGTGCTTGTTTTTGTCTACATGAAAAGATGGTCGAAGTAGATGATTATAGAGCTCTTGGACTGAATTTTCCTTCCTGAACCCGTATATACAGGAGCATAGCATGAGAGTTCTGTATCCTTCCAACCTTTTCCAAGAATAATGACTATGATTTTTCCTAATACCTAGTTGTTTTTATTTTATTACACTTGGATAATAACTTTTGAACACCTGAATGTACCTAGTTGTTTTTATTTTATTACACTTGGATAATAACTTTTGAACACCTGAATGTTCTATGCTAATGATTTTTTTCTTTTTTCTTTTTCTTCATTTTTTTTTTTTTGGGTGCGACCTTTCTCTGGTGGCTATAATTTTGTAGCTTTCACACATATGATTATGCTCGTCATTTTGTGAGTGCTTGTACTCGTATTCTTGGACTTGAGGGTACACCAGAAGGAGTTGAGGACCAAGGAAAGCTAACACGAGTTGCTGCAGTATGTTTCTGTTATTTTTTCGTTAGATTCTTGGATTGATGAAGCCTTTTATTACCCATTTTCTTTTTGGGAATGCGGAGGTGTTAATCTTAACCGTGTCCTGTCCTTTTTCATTTTTTTTTTTAATTTTAATTTAAATTTCCAGTTCCCTATTGGTATAGACTCGGATCGATTCATACGTGCACTCAAGATTCCTGAAGTCCAGGAACATATTGAAGAGCTGAAGGAAAGATTCAAAGGTCGAAAGGTATATAATTTTCTTAATCTGCAGTGCAGTTGTTTTTTGTCGTACAAAATATAACTGACAGGTAGATTTTTTGCATAATCTAATGACCAAGTTAGGATTTGCATATGTGACATTGTGGTGGGAAGTAGTTTCAGTGTTGCATCGAGTCTAACATAGGATTTACGCACCTAATTTTTAATGTTTCCACTAACAGAGGAATATATACAAATTTACAAAATCAAATGAGAGAAAAATATCTAAGACTAGTAATTAATTTCAGAATATAATTTGATGGTAATTGTTTGTCCTAAATATTCCTTTTAAATTTTTTACAAACTGTTTTATGCAGCTCCATTTGAGAATATGTTTTTCTTTTCCCCTACTTTTTTCTTTTGTATATTGATCTAGCATTGTTTTTTCTCAATTTCATATTGTAGATGAGAAAAAGGGTTCTTAAGCAGAGAAAACTTCAACTTTTCACCAAACCAATTTCTTAAAAATTTGGACAAGGAATTAGAAATTTTCCTCTCTCAGATAACCTTTTGCCTTCTGTAAGGTGCTGGCAATTTACTAAGTTAATTCTTAGCCAATTTTTATATAGATGAAACTTTTAAACAACATGGACGAAATTGAAAAAAGACAAAACATATATTTAGTCTTTATTTGCATATTCACTTTAGATGGACTTCTTTTGTGTAAATTCAGTGGACATTTTATATTAGTTAAGTTCAAACTTTTCTTTGTTATGAAGTCTTCTTCCTGCTGTTTGTTGTGATCACTCTTCTTTTGGTGGTTAAATTTGTAGGGACGTTACATTTTATGTTAGGTTGAAATCTAATGAAGTTCATTTCAAATTGTGTTTGTTAGCATAGGAGCTGATTGCATTTCTTAATCATTCGTCTGTATAGATGGATAAAGATGCTTTTAGTTATGGTCTAGTTGAGAATCATATTTTAAAACGACTTTCAAATTCGAATCTTCTTTTAATACCCAGAGAGTACTTATTTGAGCAGTAAGTTTTCTAACATTGTTTTACATGAGTTAGTTCTCACTTGTCAGAATAGTCCTTAACGTAGAAGATGAACTTCATATGTTCTTAGATAGTAGTAAAAAACGTGATACTGTTGTTCTGAATAGTAATTAAGTCATTGTTTTGTATTGAAAGTTATTCTACAAAACATGCCCTTTATTAAACTTCCATCTCCTTGTTGCATAATGTTTGATTTTGAGTGATAAGCTCACTTTTTGAAGATTGATATGCACACTTGTTTTAAGTACTTCGCTCTGTTCTCTGGTTTTGTCAACTGGACAAGGTTTTAGTGTGAAGGATGCCTATTGCTTGATCTTAAGTAATTATTGACTTGGCCAGGAATTCATTTGGGTTTCCATTCGACCATGAATAGCTAATGTTTAGTTCATTGTTAATGTTTCTAGGGTTTGTGACTCAATTTGATCAGTAACTCTTACTACTATTTTCTGACTACGCTATTCTCAATCTTCTTGTATATCTACTTTTGAGAACCTTCCATCAATGCCACAGAAAATATTTTTATGATAGAAGACATATATTATTATTGTGGTTCTTAGCCAATGATCTTTTGCTTGGTTCATTAGGCTGTTCAAAGTGCATTATCCCGGTCCTCTTCATGAAAGCAAACAAGTATAGACTTGGTTTATTCCATTCTCAATGATGTCAGTCAAATTTTCACATCTGTCAGTTGAACTTTTGTCTTGTTTTTGCAATTTTTTTTAATTGCAGGTAATGCTAGGGGTTGATCGTCTTGATATGATTAAAGGAATACCTCAAAAGATATTAGCATTTGAAAAGTTCTTGGAGGAAAACCCTTATTGGCGTGATAAAGTGGTTTTGCTGCAAATTGCAGTGCCAACAAGAACAGATGTGCCAGAATGTATGGTTGTTTCTCTACACGTTTTCTATTTTAATGTGTTTGTGCTTGTGCAGTGTATTTAGTAGAATCTATAGCTCAATTAATTGTCAGCTTCAATATCTATTTGGGTTTTCAGACTATTGCAGTCCTTTAACTTCAACCATCCAGTTACATGAATTATAAGGCATTTATTGCCACAATTTTGCTAACTGCTGGTGTATTTCATAAATAGAACTTTATGGCTGTGAAAAATGTTGGTTACTTTAGAATGTACTGAAATGAAAATGAGAGGAGAAAGTTTCCGGAACTTCATAGATATATGGTTTGAACTAGATATATTCATGTAAATATTGGTATTGTAGGTATATCAAGATATAAATCAACTATATGCTTGTTTAAGTTCTTTTCCCGCCCCCTTTTAACTTTGTTTATCACCTTTCTCCAAGACTGCTAAATTATTAGAAAATCCTGCTATTAGTTCTACACCATGCACACGTCTAACACTCCATAAAACATATATGTGCTTCTGTTAGACTGTTTTCTTTCAATATTACAGGTTTTCTGGTCTAGTCTATTTCTACTCTTGATACATATAGAACTGTATAAACTAGATTTGTAAGCACCTCTAGATATCAGTTGTAACTTGTATTCTTGCAGACCAAAAGCTTACAAGCCAAGTTCATGAAATAGTTGGACGTATTAATGGGAGATTTGGAACATTGACTACTGTGCCTATACATCATCTGGTTTGTCCTTGATTTCTTTATTTCCTTTATTGAAAGTAAAATTATCGTTGTCTGATTATGTTTGGTGCTTGAATTTGCTTAGTTTGTTAGACGTGAGCCATTTATGTGCTCTTAACTTCTCTGGGAATAATGGTGGAAATGTAATTTGTTTATGATACAATGATATCATGATTAAATGGTTGGATAATAGCTTGGCTGGTTATATATCAGTGATGGAATATTATGCTCGCTCAATTCTTATATAATTTCTCATTTCAAGGCTTGGTTCCATGATCAAGTAAAGGAAAATCATTTTCACGTCGATTTGAAGTACAATAGACTTTCTTTCTGGGACAAAAATTGTATGCTGGGATGAGTAATGAATACAAATTGGTTTTATTTTACAGCTTCTGAACTTTCTTCAAGGAAAGGGAGTATCATCCATTTAATTTAGATACTCTTCTTTTGTAGGCAAAGTAATCAAACATGTGTTGTGTATTTCCTTGTCATCTTCTAATTTGTGTCATCTTCTGGATAATCTGTATTTTACTCTTAGAATCATTCTTTGATATATAAAAGGACTTGTTTCAATGACTTATGGTAAATGGGGGGTGAATAATTCGTTCTGTCTAAAAAACCTTCAGATGTTTTCTGAGTAAATCACGTTTGGTCATTTTTTTATCATTACAGTGGCTATAATCAAATTTCTTTACATGTGGTCACATTGCAACAGCTTCAGACAAGTTTTTATTTTTCCCTGCAGGATCGCTCTCTTGATTTTCATGCACTATGTGCACTATATGCTGTAACTGGTATTAATTTTCATACTCCATCCATCAAATGTTGATCATGAAATCTTTCATAGAACAAATGTTTATCTTGACATCATTTTGGCACTTTAGATATTTTGAGATAGTATGTATTGCCTATATTAAATAGTAGGTATATTTATTCTAATTCGTTAATGGTAGGTCTGATCCACATGATAAAGAGTATCTCAGACCCTAGGGATTCCATATATATGATGAACTCACTAAGTGTGGCACTGAGTTTTTCTTGGGACAGGTCTAGCCTAATATGTAATTGGTTTTGACCAGTTGAATATCCTAATTTTTCCTGAAGACGGGTCACCACAAGATCCCAACTGACACGTGATGTTTGCTGATTAGGTTAAGTTCTGACGAGTCTTTCAGTGATCGGAATAAATTATAAATCCTGAGTTTCCGGAGAAGTACATATAATATAATTGTAGCCTTGAAGGGTGTTATATGACTAGTAAATATTGGAGGATCAAGTAGTTGTTCTGAATTGCAGATAATGCATAAGCAGTGTACTAGGACACTTAGATATCAAATATGTTTATATATGAACTTAAAATTGAATTGAGGCAGATCAGTTGGTGCAGGCTCACACATCTTTCTGTCCTGGTTGTATATTAATCGCTTTTCCCTCTAATTGCCTTCGCTTCAGAAATATTAGGACACGTTGTGACTAGGTCACCAACTTTCATCTGCACTGTGACATTGAAATGTTAAATGGATGTGTCATAAAATGATGTCAGATAAATTTCCATGTTTTTTATTTAATATTTACTAACTCTTTACTCGTCCCTCCTTAGATGTAGCACTTGTCACATCTTTGAGGGATGGAATGAATCTCGTCAGTTATGAGTTCGTTGCTTGCCAGGATGCAAAAAAAGGGGTTTTAATTCTTAGCGAGGTAATTCTGCAAACCCCTAGTGCCAATATTATCGCTTTTCCCTCTATGCATGTTGTTCTGGTACTTGAAATTCAGATTTCTTCAGATGTAGGCGTTATGAAGTGAACTCCCTGTGTAGTGGACCAAAATGAATTAAACTGACATGAATATTTAATCATCTTTTGTTGATGAGAATGATTGTTGTTATGATTCAAGTAGTTCTTCCTCATGCAAATACTTTATTCTTCTTATAGACAATATGCTTCATCTACTATTTTGAGCCTTGTCGTTATATTTGGTTGTAAAGGAACTCCAACAAGTATAGTTATACAAGGACATTCGTTATTGTTTGGAATAGAGTTGACCAAATATGTAATCTCGTTCTTGATCTTGTTTTGTTTTATAGATGGACATTTTTTCAATCTATTATGTGTGGATTCTTTTCCTCAGTTATCTTAAGTTTTTTTTAACTATTTACATATATCTTTGTGTGTATGTGTAACTTTTCCATCATTCAGTTAAATATTATTTCTTTGTATATTTTTGTACTAATGCTTCAATGAATATATATGTATCTACGTAGTATGTATGAGAATATGCTAAAACATGACGTACTGACCATCGAATACTCTCTCCTTTAAATCATCGTACAACAATTCAATTAGATGAGAATTAAAAGGCACTGGTGGTCAATATAATTGATTTTTTTCTCTATAACACAGTCGGTATTGATTACACAGTGCAACATTATGAGTTTCTCAAATTTGAATTGTACTTCTCTTTACTAATTCTCAAGCTTTTTGTAGTTTGCTGGTGCTGCACAATCTCTTGGTGCTGGAGCACTTTTGGTCAACCCCTGGAACATAACAGAAGTCGCCAAATCAATTGATCGAGCATTAAATATGGGTGCTGAAGAAAGAGAAAAACGCCATAGGCATAATTTTCTCCATGTGACGACGCACACTGCCCAAGAATGGGCAGAAACTTTTGTGAGGTATCGATTTGTGGACCTTTCTGTATAGTACCTTTGTTATCTCGGTATTTATTAAATTCTTAGTCATTTTGTGAATTTGGAAGCTTTTTACATAAATATAAGCACGAACTTGGTTTTCTTACTTATCTTAATGATCTAGATTGGAGTTATTAAACATAAACAAAAATCTTGAATCAGATTTATAACAATCTATTGAAATTTGTAGGCATTTATAGTAATTGGCAAGTCTATCTTATCCAAAGATGTTATATTTCAGCGCCATGATCACAAGTTCTCTCTCAATCTAAAATTCTGCATCTCTGATTGACATCGTGCTGGTTACTACAATGAAAATTCAAGTTGCTTGATTATTCTCATCTGAAAGTTGGCTCGTAGTATACAAAGAGATCTGAAATTGATGGTAGAACTAAATATGGGCTGATGCTAACGAAATTTTTATTCCTTTGCAGTGAACTTAATGATACAGTCGTTGAAGCTGAACTGAGGATTCGACAATGTCCACCCCTGCTTCCATTTGACAATGCAATTAAACATTATGAGCAATCTACTAATCGATTACTTATACTGGTAAGCCACGTTTGGTTGGGACTGTATAACTTATCGTAAGAACATTTCATATTCCTAATCATATACCCCTACCTAGATCAGTGATAGTAAGTCTGCTTAGAAACCATAGAAATTTTATATTGGGTTGCTTCCAAATTTTGGCAAACTATGTACTCGAGACTAGAAGAGCCACATCTGATAAGGATAACAAACCTCCACATATCTCTACAATGGTATGATGTTGTCTACTTTGGACATAAACCTTATGACTTTGCTTTGGTACCACCCAAAAGACTTCATACAATGGAGATAATTGTCCTTACTTATAATACCCATAATCACTTCCTTCCCTAACCAATGTGGGATTTTGCTCGCACTCCTAACATCTAACCAATATTTTCAATATAAAAAGGTGAAAGCAGGAAAGGAAGATAAGTGTATTTAACTCGAGAAGATGGCATTGCTCAGATTTTGCGATTGCTGCACAATAACTTTGCTGACTAATTCTCTTTCTACTAAATCATTTTAAGCATCTCGGTTGAGTAATGAGAAAATGGAATAGTACATCTTTAATCTAGTATGATTTAACCTACCTCGTTTTTGGGCTCTTGATTCAGGGGTTCAATTCAACATTAACTGAACCAGTGGACACACCCGAGAGAAGAGGTGATCAGATTAGAGAAATGGATCTGAAACTACACCCGGAGTTGAAAGAACCATTGACAGCAATTTGCAACGACCCAAATACGACAGTAGTCATTCTCAGTGGGAGCGACAGAACTGTCTTGGATGATGTACATTTCTTCTAGCTTCATGTTCCTTTTTTTATTTTCACGCCTATCCTATTTACCTACTTCCTAACCCAGTGCTTTCACAGAACTTCGGGGAGTATGACATGTGGTTGGCAGCTGAGAATGGGATGTTTCTACGCTTCACAAGGGGGGACTGGATGACTACAATGCCTGAGCATTTGAATATGGAATGGGTCGACAGTGTGAAGGTGCTTAAATTAAAACGATTAATGAAATGGAATATTCTCACAGTTTTTAATCTTTTTTCCTTCTCTCTTTTTCTTTTCCTTTTTTTTTTTCGACAGCATGTTTTTGAGTACTTCACAGAGAGAACTCCCCGTTCCCATTTTGAACTTCGGGAAACATCACTTGTTTGGAACTATAAATATGCAGGTACTTGAACCAACTGCCCTCTCCTATAAATGCTAACATAAATTATAAGGCTCTTTTTCTTTACTGTTTTGTCTCATCTCCTGATGTAGATGTTGAGTTTGGAAGGCTTCAAGCAAGGGATATGTTGCAGCATTTATGGACAGGTCCAATTTCTAATGCATCGGTTGATGTTGTTCAAGGTAGCCGATCTGTTGAGGTGCGAGCTGTTGGTGTTACCAAGGTCAGTCTTGTTTTCTTCCCTGGATTTTCCCTTCATTATACTAAATAAAATTTGTCTTATCTAAGTTTCTTTCCTTTTTTTTTTTTTCTCCTTTTTTTGGGATAGGGATCAGCAATTGACCGAATATTGGGAGAAATAGTTCATAGCAAGTCCATGACGACTCCAATAGACTATGTCTTGTGTGTAGGCCATTTTCTTGGGAAGGTAAAATTGGTTTACAAGTTATATAACCCGAGCCTGTTATAATATTATTCATCGAGCCATAAGTATGATCTATGGTTATATTTATTCATTCATTTATAAATGTTTCGAAGAATGTGATCATTTATATTTTGTCCCATCCTTTATTTTGGATTTATCAGTTCATGATCGTACCGTACCTCTTTGCTAGCCCTCCTACTAATTCAAATTATCCATGTCATCAGGATGAAGATGTCTACACTTTCTTTGAGCCTGAACTTCCATCGGATACTATAGGCATGGCAAGAACCAAGGGAACCGATGGACTTAAGTTAACGGGTGAGAGAAGACCTTCCATCAATGTTCCTCTGAATAGGAATGGATCAAAATCACCTCACAATAAGGGTCGGTCGAGCTTGGAGAAGAAAACTTCAAATCATAACTGTGCAAATGGTCGTAAACCATCACCCGAGAAGATTCAATGGAATGTGCTTGATCTGAAGGCTGAGAACTACTTCTCTTGTGCTGTTGGACGATCTCGGACGAATGCTCGGTATCTGCTCGGATCATCAGATGATGTGGTGACATTCCTAAAGAAGTTGGTAGGTGCAAATGCATATTCTTGAGACCAAGTATGCTTTTGCTTCCTTGCTTTCTTTCTCAATGTTTATGTAGAAACTGCTGATCATGCTATATAAAAAAATTGTGGGTCTGATGACTTTTGTTTCATAATAGCTTCATTGTTATGTTCTCTAATTTGCTTGCTTGCGTTTCATTTTTGTCGGTTGGCTTTACCCCTCAGCTACTTGATGGAATCTACAGTGATTCCATTACACCCTTTTTATTGAACATTATTTTATTTGGGTGTCTTTCAACTAGCACCTATTTTTGTCCCGCCCAATTACTCAAATCATAAATTATCCAATTTTTTTTTATTTTTTTTTTTAAAAAAGTATTGTTTTATTTTGTGATTGAAGGAGATGCCTAGCCTAAGTTGTACTCCAATATTGCTCGTATCTTATTCTCATTATACAACATTTTAGAAAAACCACATTGATACTTGGTAAATATTGTATGATATTGTTTACTTTAGACCAGTGTTCTTATATTTGAAAACACCAAAAAATGCTTCATATTGATGGGATATTATCTCATTCATATACTTGTTATTATCTCTCCTTACTATTAGAATTTTGGTGGCATTTCTGGGATAAAGTTGTTATGTGATAGACAATTAAGAAATACATAAAATCTAAAAAATCTAAAAAAAAATAGAGAATCAATACAAAGATTTACAGAGAACAATTTTGTTACCGAGAATGTTACAAATTACAAAATAAATGGCACCTCTAGACTCTCTATTTTAAGGTCATAATTGTAAATAACTAAATTTTAAGGTCATAATTGTAAATAACTAGTGAGATTATATATTATGGTCATAATTGTAAATAACTAGTGAGATTATATATTATGCAGAAATAACAGACATTTCAACATTTATAAATTATCATTATACCATTTATAAATTATCACTATCGTGCCGAAGTTTTGACATGACATTTTTGTTTTATTCTTTATAAAACTTATTTTATTTTAAGAACTAGCCCATTTATAGTTGACAAGAATATTGACAACTTATACTACTGTTCTAAAATATTTGGAATATTACGAGAATATTTGCAATAATTTTGAATTCATTATTGACAACTTCACTATAAATTTAAAACAATCATTATTGATATTAAAATACTGAAATGTTTGTAATTTTAAATCTTCATTTATTAATATCTATACTTGTTTCTTTCATCAATGTTGCCATCTAATGAATATTTTGAAAACTTTATAAAATTGGAAATTCAACGTTTATCAACCCTACATTTGTTGGTCAGTCATGGTTATCTGATGAAAAATTTGAGATGTAATTTATTCGTTTATAGAGAAAATTTGTTGTTTATTTTATTAATCACAACTTAATTAGAAGATTGAAGATATTTAATTTAGATTTCAAATTATTGTTTATTTTATTTTTGTAAATTTTTTAATCTTTATTAACTAAATTACCTAATATATTTATATATTGTTGATATATCATTTTTAACTCTATTAATGATAGACTTGTCAGTCTATCAAGAGAAGGTTAGTGATAGTTACTTAAGATTGTATATCATATTTATAAATATTTTTACATTGTATTAAATTTACTATTATTCGGGGTTAGATTGTCATATATGAAATTGGCTCATATAATAAATATTCATTTATATCCGTTGAGTTGGGTTGCTTATTGTTTGCCCAACACTACGTGGCATGCATTCCAAAAATAATACGCGGCCATGTGATACTTTTTAAAATGAATCCTAAAATATTTTATAACAAAAATAATTTTTTAAAATTTTCAAAATTCATAGTTTTCTACAATTGTTTTTATAGACAATAATAACAATTAATAATAATGACAACAAAATATATGAAACTGAGAAAATTAACCTTCAAATAAAAAATATATTACACAAACAAAATGCGAGAATATTAATAAGTTCCAATGCCAGCAAACAAGAAAATAAGCTCAACAAATTTAATTATATATATATAATAAATATTTACCTTCGAGATCACTAAGTTTGAGAAGAAACCAAATAATCTTCGAATTCTCACAATCTCTGTGAGTAGAAATCTTCTTTGTTGGTTTTTATATGATTTTATTTCAATTTACATCATGATAAAAGAATATCTTTTTTTCATTAAGCCCATCAATTTAGGTTTCAGAATTGACAAAAAGAGAGATCCCAAGATTTTTTTCTCAACTGAAGAGGTGAGAGACACGAAGAGAAGAGAATTAGTTGACCGAGAGACAAATTTTTATATTGTTCCATGTTCTCATTGCAAGAGACCCCTAAATTGAAATTTTAAAAGGTACAGAAAAGAAAACGTCAATTTTCTAAAGTTTCATTTTTATTATTAATGGGAATATATATTTTGGAAGGGGGGATCCCAATAATGATTTACCTTTCTTTTCTCAACTATTGTTAAAAGATTAGAATAATCACACAATTAGATTGTGTCAAGAGAAAGTTACGCAAAACTAGATGTTGCGTCTACGTGTATTATTTGATTACGAAAGGTAACCTTGAATATCGAAATTAATAATTGGACTAATATTTTACTTAGGCTTCCAACCATTCAATATTGTTGAAATAAACTGCCAGTTCATCTATTTATAAATAAATTTCTTCATCATAAATTTATATCCCTCAAGTTTGGAGTCATGTATGCATGTATCAAAAAAAGAAAAAATAGTTTGAGTTTCTCGACCTTTTGCCTTAGGACTAGTCAGTTCTATTTCTCGATGGGGGTTATGAAGCATGGCTAGGCGATCCTACTCCATGCATGCTTGTTGCCTGGGGTAACAATTATAAGTGAGTATGGTGGGAGATCAAATTATTCTCGTATCAGTGTATGTATGAAGATCATCAAATGCATAAAATTGTAGAAAATAAGATAAACTCATCAACATTGTTTGTGGTATATAATGTAATGAATCTTTAAAAACTTATTAAAAAATTTAGGGCAAAATTATGTTAAATAATAAAAGTTTTTAATACAAAAAGCTAATGTTGTTGGGTAACACAGTTAGATATAATAATTGAGTGTATAACAATATTTTTAAAAAAAATTGTAAATATAACAAAATTTATTAGTGATAAACTTTATCGCTAATAAACTCGTGTCAACAGTAAAGTCTATCATTGATAAACTTTTATTAATAATGTGGTCTATCATCGATAAATTTCGAAAGCATAATCTAAAATTTTTTAATATGTGCAAATTACAAAAATGTGAGGTCTATCAAAGCCGTATAATGTAGATAAAATTTATGACAATTATAAATTATGTATGGAAATTGACAGTTATATTATTTCACATGAGAATTAGCAAAAGACAAGACCCATTTCATCTCAACTTCTTCTCTCATAAAACAACTTTCAAATTTGTGATTTTTCTGAAGATTTTAAACCAATCAAAAAAGGCCATTTCTTCTCCTCTTATCTGATAGGTGTCAAATATAAAGAGTAATATTTATGTGTGTGTGTGTGTGTGTGTGTGTGTGTATTGAATGGTACAGATTTATTGACAATAAAACATGGCTCTTATTTCATTTTCTCTCCTCCTTTCATTTATTGGTATATTTATTTTGTACTTTTAGAAGAAAAAGAATGGTCCACATGCTTTAATTTACATGTAATAATCTAAAATTTATTTGATATTTTTCTATTTAAATATGGTATATTTTCAATATATTCCTCGTTGATTGATTATGCTTATTTGTCTCTGTCTTGTGCAAAATGAGACCTGTTTTTTTAATACTCTTTAGAAGTATATAATAAGAGCAAAATGTGAATTTAAGAAGTATTATTTTCTAATGCCCTATTTTTGTTTCAAAGCTTATTTTCTTAAATTTAGAATTTTGTAATTAATTGGGGAATTGTTTTAAATTGTAAATTTGTTGAAAATATTTTTAAATATAGCAAAATGTCAGTGGTAAACAGAGATAAACATGATAGACATCTATCAATGTTTAACACTAATAGACCAGTGGCTTTGAAACATTTTAAAGTAACTTTAGAAGTTGTGTTTATTTGATTCATGCACTTTGAAAGGCTTAATATGGTTGCGGGAACTCTTATAAAATTTAAAGTTTATGTCTAAATAGATTACTATTACAGTAACAATAACGATAAAGGTAATGAGTCATCTGTAATTTTCAACTGTAATCAAATTGAGATCCATCCGTTCTTTAATCAGATTACATATTTGGAGGTAGGCTCCACAGTTCATTATAATTATGAAACAAAAGTAAACAACAACAAACGTAATCAACCGAAACCCACAAAGATTACCATTGATGGATTACAATTAACCGCCTAAGATGAATATTATTTTGAGGTAGATTGTGGCATGCATGAATTTGAAATTATTGACGTTGTTATTTGAACTTCATTCACATTTGCCCTCTCGTTTCAAACGAGTGGCCTATTTTTTATAGGCTAAATAATGATAAGAACGGTGGAAAACAATTAATAAACAAATCTCCGCCCCTAATCATTGCACGTTGTCCAATTCAATTTGACAACTTGTCCAATTTTTTCTCTAGCTATTAATTTTCCACGTAGGACGGAGGCTGAGTCATATCACAATCCAAATAACTTTATTTTTCCAATATTTATTTTATTTTCTCTGTCTTTTTTATTATTATTTTAACGACGTCTTTTCAAATATGTATATTATTTTAATTATATTTTCATACTCAAACTTATATTTTCAAAAATTTAATTAAAAGAAAAATCATGTTCATCATTTTATCTATATAAAAAAAACCCATTTCTCATTTTTCGTCGCTTAACGAAATCCTCGAAAAATATCATTTCCTCCCCGTTGATTCGTCTCTCTGAATTGGGTCTCTGCCAAAGGACCCGACCCTCTTCTTCAACATTGTTTCTTCGCTTTTGGGGTTTCTCTCTGGGTTCTTTTTGATTTGGAGGCTTAAAGGATTCCGGTGATTCAGTGGAGCGGAGATTTCTGGTGCATTTGTTCACAGCGGTGGCGGAGCTTTGTTGTTGAATAGACTAAGAGTCTTCTTGTATTTTGAAAATTATTGTAGATGGTTCTTCTCGGTTCCATCTTCTCAATTTGCAGGGATGCAGCTGGAGTCGCTGGTATGTCTCTCTCTCTTCTTGAATTCTTCCGTTAATGGCTGGAGAAGCTCGTTTTGTTGGCAAATTCTTGAGCGGGAAATGGATTTTTCCTTCAATTTGGCCATGCCCTTTTGGACATTACTGTCAATAATAACGTGTATCAGAATTGGAACTCCTGTGTTATGTTATGTCACTTGTTTTTCAATTAATGGTAATTTGTTGCATCAAGTCTACCTTAATCGTTTGGCCTATTTGAGGATAATTTTTATTTGTTTTTGGTTTTTTTTTTTTTTTTTAATTTTTTTGTTTTTTTGAGGATAATTTTTATTTGTTTTTGGTTTTTTTTTTTTTTACTTTTTTTTCTATTTATGGTAATTTTTTTCATCAAGTTTACCTTTATTGTTTGGCCTATTTGAGGATAATTTTTATTTGTTTTTGGTTTTTTTTTTTTTTAAGAGTTAATTCCACTCCGGTTGTTGGTTTTTTCTTTCCCTGTATTTTATTTATTTAAGTCAAACTAATGAATCCCATTTCATTCGTGCTTGCAATTTGGTATCCCATTGTATTTATTTTGATTGAAATGAAGGTATTTTGATGATCAGGATATCATGAACTGTTTGTATCTATAAGGAACAGTCAAGGGAAGGGATTTGAGAAGATTCATATTTAGCCCTATTCGATAAGGATTCCATTTTTAGTTTGGGTTTTTTAATTTAGGTTTGGTTCCTCACTATTTCTTTAGTATTGTCTTCGCTTTAAAGAAAGGTTTGAATTAACAAGTTTTAAGTAGCTTTTAGAAACTTGTTTTTGTGTTTGAAATTTACCTACATATTCAAATGTGTCTTAACAAAGATGAAAACTATGTAAAAACTAAGCCCAAATTGTCATTAAACAGGCACTTATTTTCTATTTTACTGATGAAAATTGTACTTTTATCCATTTGCAGGGCACATATTTGCTTTCGGGCTTTTCCTGTCACCTTTGTAAGTTTTAGCTGTCTGTTCTACTAGACGTTTTAGATAAGAAATGGAGGTTGAATCTATATATTCACCATTTTTTTGGGTTGCTTTCTTTGGGATTTATTTGCAGAGATACATTTCGACGTGTTATCAGAAACAAAACAACAGAACAGTTTTCGGGTTTGCCGTATATATATTCTCTGTTGAACTGCCTTATTTGCCTATGGTATGGCACACCTCTCATTTCTCCCAGAAACATGATGGTCGTGACTGTCAATTCAATCGGTGCGGTTTTTCAGTTAGTGTACATAATGCTCTTCATAGCATATGCTGAGAAGGGAAAAAAGGTGGTTACTTGTTTGCCTATAATATGTACTGGCTAATTGTCCTTATGAATGACGGGAGATTGTGGAAGATCTTACTTATTGAACTTTTCCCTTCATGTCTGTGACAGATAAAAATGCTAGGATTGTTGCTTGCAGTCTTTGGCCTTTTTATAGTTATTGTTGTTGGGAGCTTACAAATAACTGACCTCCCTTTGCGACGGAACATTGTTGGGATTTTGAGTTGTGCATCTCTCGTTTCAATGTTCGCTTCTCCCTTGTTTATTATCGTAAGTCTATATTTTTTAAGCTTCTTTTCAATCTTTTGTTGGTGGATGTTTCAAAAGGTTTGCTTACGTTTCTTATCCCTTCAATTTTCCTTTGCACGCTCAGAATTTGGTGATTCGAACAAAGAGTGTGGAGTTTATGCCATTTTATCTCTCCCTTTCGACCTTCCTCATGAGCGTATCTTTCTTCCTTTATGGACTGTTCAATTACGACCTGTTCGTTTATGTAAGCATTATCCTACCATTTCCTTAGTTCATCGTGATTTTACTCGATTGAGTATGCGACGTGAACATGTATTTTGTTGTCAAACTTCAGGCCCCAAATGGGATAGGAGCCGTGTTGGGGATAGTTCAATTGGTGTTGTACTGCTACTACAGTCGAGTTGCCAGAGAGGAGTATAGAGAACCTTTAATCGTATCCTATGCGTAAATACATATATTGTGTATTTGCATTATGATAATGAGGTAAGATTTCAATTCCCATGTACTTAAGCCATCTATTTTTGTTAACTGCAGAGCTTAACAATCTAATTTTTTGTATTTCTGCTAGCGTTAGAACAGTGTGGAAACGGGAGAATAACATTTTTTCGTTTACCGCAGGAACCCCAGATTTCCAAGGGTTGATAATTTGATCTTCCACAGCGTTGGTGTGCAGTTCGGCATTAGCCAACGAGCCGTTTTCGGGCTACGGTATGGTGTGTTTTGTTGTAAAATTACCCTCTCATTCATTTCTCCAGTTTAATTGATAGGTTTGTTTTTTAACCTATCAATTAGTTAAATGGTGTATTTGTAGAGAACCAAACCCAAATTCTCAAGAGTGAAGAATGTTGTAATATTTTTTTTAGCCTTGTGATTTTCAAAGCTTTGTTCTATGGCTCTGCTGCTGCCTCTATGATTTTGTCTACAAGCTGTTTGGATTTGAAGGACCTTATATCAGATAAGAACCTAAAGAAAGGATAGAGAATCCTCACACCCTCAAATTGCACAAAGAATGAAGTTTAACCATCCCTAGGTTGATTTGGATTTAAACCTAGCAAAATTCGGCTTTATATTGGTATGTATGAGCTCGTAGCTATTTCGAACTTGATCAGCTACTATTTGGTCCATTTATATCATATTTCATAACTATATTGACTCACTCGCATTTGTACGTAGCTAGTTCTAAACTCTTTAATAAATGTTTGGTTCACAAGTTAAATTCGTATAATCGAGTCAAATATCTGTCTTTTAGGCGACATAATATTGTCTAGAGGCACCAAAGATTGCAAAAAAAAAAAAAACAAAAAAAATTGGAGGATAATGTGTAAAAGAGGAAAGAAAGAAAGGTTATGTAGAGAATCTATCCAAAAGAAGAAAGGGATATTACATTGGAAAAAGCCTCACCCCTTTGTATAATTTTTACACCTCTTTTTTTGAAGATTCCCAAAGAAGAGAAAGAGCATCAGAGTAAATCCTTCAACCTTGTCTTTACTATTATGGCTTCTCCTTCCTACATTTATTAATCAAACATGTGATCTTAATGCCAAAAAGAATACAATGTAAACACACAAACACCAGCTTTATCTGAGGAATTCTATATATTCTTTCTCTCGTTTTGATAAATTTCATTTTTAAAAAGTCAATAACTATAAACTTTAGAGTTTTATTTTGATACGAATGGAATGGTTTAAAGATATACACAACGTTATATAAAATAGAGCTATATTCAATTTTTTTAAAATTAACATGATAGGGATTAGATAAGAGATTAGATAAGGTGTGTAGATTTATTTATTTATTTATTATTATTATTATTATTATTATTATTGAAAATACTCCAACGAAGTTTTCAAAATATTTTATTAGAAAAACTTATCTCTTTAAATATTTAAATGTGTTATAAAGCATATTTTCATTTTAGTGACATCATTTTTTTTCAATTGATAATTAGTTACAACAGTTGAGTAATAATAGGTCTTGATTACTTTGTTTTGAAGCTATTGTGATTAATTAAAATCAATAACTTTGTCGAAATTTCAACGTCATTTTCTTTAAAGTCGTATGAGTAAATATCTTTTTTAATCATTGAACGCTTCTTTTTTTTCTATTAAAAAAATCCTAAAGAACTTACGAAGCAGCACCTTGTAACCATTTTCCATGGCGGCGATTTGATCCTGCAGCAATCGTCCCCTTTCGTCGTACAGAATAAGCCCACTGTATTTCAGCATCTCACACTTTTCCCCCATTAATATCGGCCGTTGCCACACCGCCGCCGTCGAATTCCGGCTTCCCAACTCTTCCCCTTCCCCTTCTCTGCCCAACAGCCGCACCGGCGTCTCTCCGCCGCCGCTCCCCTTCCGCCTTTCCGCCGCCCATTTCCACCACTTCTCCGTTGCCGTCGTCCGTCGGCACTCTTTCTTCTCTCCCTTCCTCTTCTTCGCCCACGCCGCCGCGCAGAACCCAACAACCGCGACCGCCGTGCACGTAAAGAGAATGAAAGCTTGTTGGGTTGAGAGCTTCCATTTGTCTTCTAAATTCCACAGAGCTTCCATGGCTTTCAAGACATGGAAGGATGATGATCAAGGGGAAGCTATATATTATTATTATTTTTTTTATATAATTGTGAGTTTAATTTTATGTCGAAACTTGCCGTTGTAGTTATTTTCAATATTTGAACATCAGCCAATAATACTCTCTCTCTCTTTTTAGTACAACACGACCCAATATTTCAATGCATCTCAATATCACTTTTACTTAGCATATCATATCACATTTTAATACTTAGTGCATCCATAGCTCCATTTTTGTGTATCATAATTCCTAACAAATCCTCTTATTATAATTTGCTAAATGTAACAAATCGTTCTTATTTTCAACTCAACTCATGATTTCAGCTTTATATAATTCACTTGAGTGTTTAATCACAATTTGTCATATGACAATTTTTTAAATATATTTTTTTTCTTTGTGATTGAAATGGAGGGTATGGAGAGATCAATATTTACT
This sequence comes from Citrullus colocynthis, assembly GCA_031780015.1. Classification (NCBI taxonomy): domain Eukaryota; kingdom Viridiplantae; phylum Streptophyta; class Magnoliopsida; order Cucurbitales; family Cucurbitaceae; genus Citrullus; species Citrullus colocynthis. Next base: position 820,795 of record QLSR01000596.1, on the reverse strand, counting down.
CCTTTATTGCTATTATTATTACTTTTATGTGTGTGTGATGAAAGCAGAGCATGCATAAATAAGTATTCTTTCTTTTTCTTTTTCTTTTTTTTTTTTTTTTAATCTCAATATTACATAGGTAGGAGATCGAACCGCCAATTTATAGATGATAATTGATATCTTTATCGATTGAGTTGTGTNTTTTTTTTTTTTTTTTTTTTTTTTTTTTTTTTTTTAATCTCAATATTACATAGGTAGGAGATCGAACCGCCAATTTATAGATGATAATTGATATCTTTATCGATTGAGTTGTGTTTGGATAAAAATGTACCACACTGTGTCGAGAGCAAAATTGTTGAATACATAAAATTTGTTAAAATATTATAAAGTATGATTAGATTAAATTTAACAACTTATTTCGGAAAAAAAAAATTGTCAAATGAACTTATAATGCTAATTGGTATGCAATCTTCTTCTCCTTAAGAGTTGGGGATTTGATCTTTCGTCCAAACCATTATTGAATGCTCATTTCGATAATTATTAACCAACTTGGGGTGTGTTTTGAATGCATTTTCAAATGTTTAATTTCATAAGCATGTCATTTTGAAACAATTTTGAGCGTTTGATAACTACTCAAAATAGATTTTAAAATATATTTTCAAAAATTTTAATCAAAAGAGTTTAAATACAACGATAGATTTTCTCCTATAAAAATATAGATTTTGAAATGTACTTTTAACAATTTTTATCAACGATAGACTGCGACAAATTTCTATTATTTGATCTATAATTTTTTATTTTTTTTTTATTTGAAAACGCATAGATGAAAAGAATTTATAAAATTTTTAACCGAACAAACTTCTTGAAAATAGTGCGTAAATAGATGAAAATCGTGAAAGTGTCAATGTAAGTGCGGTATTTTTACACGTGAGACCCACCGCTGGTTTGAGCCGTTGGATATGCCTCACCGTTTGAAGCAAAGTATTTAAGATGACTCACGGACATTGGAAGGTTGTAATAAAGAGGGAACTATTCATCACTCAAATTTTAAGCGTTTTCCATTCTTATCCATTTTCCCAAAATTATTTTGGACAATTAATACATATGGCCCCTTCTCGTGTTATACGATTATAATTTCGCTTTAAATCGTGGGATGTGCTAGAACAAAAAGCATTAAGACTTGTGTAAACTTTATATTATATCCATAATTTGACGCCTGATTGACTTGTATCATACAACGTAAGGTATGTTTACGAATAAAATAAAAATAAAATACATATGACACAAATTTCATTTTAAGGTGTTTAGATTTGTGATGCACGAAGGAGAATTGACTTGGATATTAGAAACGTGGTGTGCTTTAGAGAAGGAGTTGGTCCAAATAAACATTGATGTATGGATAACTACTCGAGGGAAAGTTTGGTGGTGGTTTATTCAATGTAGGTGAGATATATTGTTGAGAATGTAACCAATTCTCGCATTAGTTAGGAAAGAGAATTTGTGGTGCAAAAATGATCGACGATCATCTCTATTCATATCATGCATTTTAAAAAGAAAATCCAAAGTAAAATCATGAACAATTATACAAAAAGGTAAACACTATTATACTGCTATAGATTACTTGTATTGTGAATTTCGAAGTCAGAGATTCGGTTCCACCAATCTGCATGTAAAAAAAAAAAAAGACATTCACAATTCAATATCTTATATCACATTAGTTAAAAATTTATTACTAAATCTTATTATTCTAATTAATCAAACACAAAAATGAAAGTTTAAAAACTCATTTAGACAATAATTTTAAATTTTAGAAAGTCGTTTGATAGTTTATAGAGAAAAACATCTTTATGGAGTCAATGTTTGTTGGGTTAGCTAGTTTTCATTTGATCTATAGGTTTAAAAATACTATATTTTTAGTTATTAAATTTTTAGTTTGATTTCAATTTAGTCCCTATATTTCAAAATATTATAATTTTATTTTTGAGATTTGAGTTTTGTTTTAATTTGATTTGTTGATTTCAAAATTTAGACTTCTAAACTTTAATTTTCACTTAATACTCATTACTCACATTCGGTCTTTGACATTAATATCCATTAATTAATTAAACTTCACTCCTTTTTATTATTATTAAAATTAATTATAAAATTTTACTTCATAAACATTTCAAGCTTAAAGTCAAACTAGAACAAAATATAGAGACAAATATATATGATATATATATATATATATATATATATATATATATATATATGTATCAATTTATGAACGAGACAAATATAAAAGGCTAAATTATACAAAATACCTTAAACCTTGTACTTTGTTCGTAAACGCCGTTGAATTTTTAAAAGTTTAAAAAGTACTATTAAACTAAAAAAAAAAAGGGTTAACAAATAACCTTAACACTAGTTTGGATGAAAATCGTTAGTGTTTTGTTTCAAATATACAATTGCATTTTAAAAATTTTAAAAAATATCCATAAACTTAAAAAACACCCTTATTGTGAGTATATGAACACAAATCGTTAATACTTGTTTTAAAAAAATATCTTTGAATTTTCAAAAGTTGCATTAGTACTCTTAATTTTACAAAAAAACTTTTTTTTAAAAAAAAATACTATTGTCGTTAATATAATGATCAATTTGCTGTAGTCTTCTTAAGTTCCAAAAGAATCAATTTTATAACAAATTATATCAATTTTTTTTTGGTATAAGATGCTCTCATTTTTCTCCCATCTGTCCAATTTCTACACCAGTTTTATCACGAACAAAATATACACAAAAACTTTAAGTTAAAGATAAAATCCCACAAAGTCTTACAAAATTCCAAAATCAAAATTTCTCCTTAAAACTTACCAAAATGACAAACAGCCAGATACAAAAATAATATATTTGACTATTAACGCACACTCAACTTTGTTAAAACATTTAAGTCATAAGGTCCCTTTAATACTTCCATTTAAAAAAATAAAAATAAAGGTCAAATAGCCAATTACAAGGAGAGTAAGATGAGAAGAAAAAAAAAATAGAGAAAATAGAGAAGTGTTAGGTCATAAATCGAAGTAGCAAAGAGTGAGTAAATTGAGGAGGGAGGTGATGAGGTATAGATAAATGGTAAGAGCATTTTTAACTTTTTATTTTTTCTTTTCAAAGTAAGAGTACCAATTCAACTTTTGAAAGTTTAGAAATACTTTTGTAATGAAGTATTGAAGGTTTTTGTTTATATATTAACAATAAAAGTAATTGTTTACTTTTATTTAGGCTTAAAGATATTTTTGAAAATTTTGGAAGTTCAAGGATATTTTTGAAACAAAACACTAACAATTTTCATCTGAAACTAATGGTTAGAGTATTTTTGGACTATTCTTTAAAAGTTTAAGGTCAAAGGCTAAGGAGTCTAGTTCGTAGCCACCTATTGTTTCCTTGATACTAAAATATTACAGGGTCAGGTGGATTGTTCTATGAGATTAGTCAAGATACACGTAAGCTAACTGAACACTCACGAATATATATAAAAAACTTAAGGATATTTAAATTTTTTCTTTTTGAAAGTTCAAAATATTTTGAAAAAGTACAAAGTGGTTGAACATTTTTATTTATTTATTTTGATTTTGGGACCATAATTGCAATTTAACCAAATTTGTCTAATAAACTCGATTTGCGTCAGGTTATTTTGTTTGGTAGGTCTGAATGGTCAAACCAATTCAACGAAGTTGATCTCTTGGTGTCCAAACAGGCGGTAAAACGAACAACAGGAGAAAGGGCGGAAAAGGAAGAAACCCTGCTAGGGTTTTCATTTCCAAGCCAATCGAATTTGACGGGAAGATAATTCCCTGTTTCCCATTCCCACAAGTTCCTACTTATCCATTCTCCATCAGACTCCTCCTCTCCCGGAAGGTTAGTATCTGGATTTCGATCCATTGCGTAGTTTCATTGCTCATCGTATTCACGTAGAATGAAACCCGTTCGTCTTAAACAATGATTTTTCAGTTTCGTATTCGACATGGCTGGGCTGATCAAAAGCTTAACTTACCGAGTTCTTCGTGGGTGTTTGACATTCCGATTGCTTTGGACGGAGTGGCTTTCCTGGCAGTAGACAGAAAGCTGGCTTCTTGATGTTTATGTTAGTCATACTACAAATTAACTTAGAGCGGGGGAAGAAACAGAAATGTAGCTTGTTCTTGGGTTTTGGGATATTTCGTACGTCCTTTAAGGGTTTTGTTATTGATTCGATATAAATGCGGGATTTGGTTTGGTTAATAATATTTCATGCTGGCGGTTGTTTTTCTGCTGGCATGAAGATTCTTGGATTTCCTCGGGCACAAATAGGTTTTCAGATTCTTCGTTGGTTGGCTACTTGTTTTTCCTCGTGGTGTTAGGACTGATTACTTTGTCTGCTTGGTTTTTCTTTTTGAAGCAGGATTACATGTGGTCTATGGCCACTATTTTTTAAAAAATAGTTTTATTAGTTTATTGATATTTCATTAAGTCGTTCTTTTGGCTTTTCTTTCATAGATTATGTCTGGAAGAAATCGAGGACCGCCCATCCCACTAAATGGTGTGCCTCACGGTGGACTACCACCAGTTCGTGAACCTCCTTTTGCCAGAGGTCTTGGGCCATTGCCACATCCAGTGCTTCTTGAGGAAATCAGGGAATCACAGTATGGGATGCATCCAGGGTCCCTTCCTCCGCACCCTGTAATAATTGAGGAGCGTCTTGCTGCCCAACATCAAGATATTCAAGGTCTTCTTCTTGACAACCAGAGGCTAGCTGCGACCCATGTTGCGCTTAAGCAGGAACTAGAAGCAGCCCAGCATGAGTTGCAACGCATGGCTCATGTTGCTGATTCCTTGCATGCAGAAAGGGACATTCAGATGAGAGAATTATATGAAAAATCGGTAAGACTAGAGGTTGATATGCGAGGAGTTGAGACTATGCGAGCAGAGCTTCTTCAAGTTCATTCTGATGTCAAGGAATTAACTGCTGCAAGGCAGGAGCTCACTGGGCAAGTGCAAGCAATGACACAAGATCTAACTAGAATTACTGCAGATTTGCAGCAGGTCCCTGCTCTGAGGGCAGAAATTGAAACTGTGAAGCAGGAATTACATCGTGCTAGGTATTTATGGTAGTCTTTTGGATTGTAAATGCAAACTTCGATGGGTGATTAAGGGTTTTTTATTTTTATTTTTATTTTTACCTAATTCTAATTAGCATGTATATAATTTTGCATATCAAGAGTTGCAATTGAGTATGAAAAGAAGGGATATGCGGAGAATTATGAACACGGTCAGGTTATGGAGAAGAAACTGGTTTCAATGGCCAGGGAGTTGGAGAAACTTAGAGCTGAGGTTGCTAATGCAGAGAAGAGAGCTCATGCTTCTGCTGCTGTTGGTGGAAATGCTGGTATGCACATTCTTTTGAGTTTTGAGTTCCTAATGGCTACCCTGTTTTAATCCAAGATCATTTTATGTATCTATTATCTGGGGTTGAGAAGATCATTTTCATTCTATCACCTGAGAGAATGTGCACGTCAGAGGTAGAAGGGGGTCGGCTTGTGGTCCACTCTTTCTGATTAAAGAAAATTATAGTTATAGAAACTTCCCAACATATAAACAAAGACAAAAGATAGTTGCAATTCAATGTGATGCGTACCATTTAGAAGTTAACCGTGGTATTTACTCAATGGTATTCACACTTCAGTTGCTAAACCTGCCCCTTATATGTAAATGCATGTCTGAATTATCACTGTGAAGAACAGTTGATAGTTGAAGTGACCTTATTATAGAATTATATTCTGGAACTGCAGGCCATGGCATACTAATTTATTGAAATACTTTCTTCCATCAATTTGATAATGGCAATATCTAATAATAATATTTTCCCGCTACTTGATATTGTATATAATATTGTTACACACGTGAGTTTTGTTAGCATTAAACCTTCTCATCTGTATTCACAGTCTTGTAAGCCGTCACGTGTGGAGTTGAATTTAAATATGATGGGGAAAAAGGTTACCTTTTTTTCTTTAGGGAGAAACAAATTTCATTGATGAAAGAAATAAATGGAGTTAGAACACTTTAATTACAAGGCAACTCCATTAGCAATAAGCCTAATTGGAAGTAAGAGGTGGTGTTATTTAAGATTGACTTTGGAAAAGCTTATGATTATGTGAATTGGGATTTCCTGGATAAGGTGATGGGTACGAAGGGCTTTGATTACAAGTGGAGGATGTGGATGTGGGGTTGTATCTTTCCTCATTAATAGTAGTTCGAGGGGTTAAGTGGTGGCTACAAGAGGCCTTAGGCAAGGACACCCTTTGTCTCCCTTCCTGTTCCTTGTCGTGGATGTTATGAGCATATTGTTAGGAAGTGTGTGGAATATTTTTGTTCCCTTTGAGGTGGGGGACGACAAGGTGACTTTTTCTCATCTTCAATTTGCTGATGACACGTTGTTGTTTTGCTCCGGTAAAGACAAGTCATTTCTTACTCTGAATCATATTCTTGCGATGTTTGAAGTAGTTTCTGGTTTAAGGATTAACAAAAGGAAGTGTAGTGTATGGGTATTGATTGTGATGAAGAGAAGCTCAAAAGATGGTTAGAGTTGGTGGGTTGCGAGGTTGGGGGGTTACCTTCTTCCTATCTTGGTCTCCCTCTTGGAAACAATCCCAAGGTGGTTGCCCTTTGGGATCCGATGGTGGACAAAGTTTGTAAGAGGTTAGCCTCTTGGAAGAAAGGGTTCTTTTCCAAGGCGGGAAGATTTACTTTGATAAGATTTGTTTTGATTGGTATTCCAATTTATTTCTTGTCCCTTTTTAGAGCTCCGGTCAAGTTTTGTAAGAGCCTGGAGAGGTTGATTTGTGATTTCCTTTGGGAAGGGGTTGACGAAGGGAAAGGAAGAGGTTCTCATTTGGTTAGGTGGGAGATCATCGAGAAGCCTATTGAGAAGGGGGGTTTGGAGATCGAGAACCTTGGGTTACGCAACAAGGCCTTATTGGCTAAATGGTTGTGGCGCTTCTCTTCCGAGCCCAGTTCCCTTTGGCGTTAGATAATTGTTAGCAAATATGGGGCCCATCCTTTTGAGTGGTTGGCTAAGGGGTCTAAAGACACCTACAAATTTGTGGAACGATATTTCAAAAGAGCTCTGTCTTTTGTTGACCTAGTTCATTATGTGGTGGGGGAGAGGAGAGACTTATTTTTGGGAGGATCACTTGGTGGGTGAGAGACCTCTTTGTGCGTTCTTTCATTTGTCGTCTTTTAAAAATCATGTTGTTGCTGATTTCCTTGTGTGGTTAGGGAGCTCCGTTGCATTCTCGTTTGGGTTTCGTTGTCCCCTTTCCGATAGGGAGACAGTTGATGTGGCTTCTGTTTTTGTTTTGCTTGAGGGTCACTCTTTTAGGCGTGGGAGAAGGGATATGAGGGTTTGGAGGCCTAATTCTTTGGAGGGGTTCTCTTGTAAGTCCTTTCTTCATTGTCTTGTGAATCCCTCTCCCTTAGGTGAGTTGGTCTTTTCAATTCTGTGGAGGATTAAGGTTCCTAGGAAAGTGAGATTCTTTACCTGGTTGTATGAATATGTTGGATCCTCTTACCAAGAAGCTCCCCTCGCTTGTTGGGCTGTTCTGTTGTATCCTTTGTTGGAAGGCAGAGGAAGATTTGGATCATATTCTTTGGCGGTGCGATTTTGCTAATTTTGTTTGGGGGCGTTTTCTCCAAACGTTTGGCTTCTCGTTCCCTCATCAGAGGGACGCTAGTGCTATGATTGAGGAGTTCCTCCTCAATCTACCTCGTGGGGAGAAGGGGCGCTTTTGTTGGTTAGATGGGATGTGTGCGATCTTGTAGGTTTTGTGGGGTGAGCGGAATGGTAGGGTTTTTAGAGGGGTGGATAAGGACACTGGTGTGGCCTGGTCCCTTGTCCACTTTCATATTTCTTTGTGGGCTTCGGTTTCGAAGACCTTTTGTAACTATCCTATAGGTGTTATTTTGCACCGTTGAAGCCCCTTTCTGTAGGGGTTGGTGTTTTTTGTTTGCTGGACTTTTTTGTTTGTCTGTGTCTTCTTCCATTTTTTTCTCGATTTTATTAAAAAGAAAAAAAAAGAATAATTACAAGGAAACTCTCCAGTTTAGAATCAATGAAGGAAGACTATGACCAGTAAAGGATGTTCACATTAACACCAATACATCACATGAATGAGAATTAAATCCATAAAATTATCAAAGGTAGAGAAGGATTCCTTGAATATTTTGCCATTCCTCTTGCCCCAAAGAAACCAAAGGAAAACCCTGTTTAGAGCAAAGCTACAATATCTTCTTCATGTCTCGGAAGGGATGTCCCTAAAAATATAGGCAAGAATATCGTAAATACTGTTATGCTAAGTCAATGACCATCCAAGGATCATTGCCCAAACTTTAGAAGCAAAGGTTCCAGTGTACAAAAAGGTAGTCAAGATGTCCAAAGCTAGAAGAACACACAATACACCTACGCTTTTGAAGATAAGCTGCCAACACAAATAACATTTTGAATTGCTCCCGACAGAATGGGAGCCCAAGATAGATAGGAGACTGAACTTCTTGATTGCACCTAAATTTTGTGGTTAAGCAATCCATTTCCAAATCAATATGAATTCCCAAAAACTCACTCTTGGCATGGTTTATAGTCTTTCTTTCTTTCTTTCTTTCTTTTTTTTTTTCTTTTTTTTTTTTTTTAATATTTGCTACTGGTGTAGTTTATAATTAGGTCAGAGGCCAACTCAAAAAGTTGGATAATATCAAAAAGATTATCCAAAGCTTCCAAGTCAAAAGAAAAAAATAACATAATATCAACAACAAATTGCAAGTGATTTAAACAAAGAGGAGAGTTACCATCATGATGAGATACAACTGGGTCCATTCTCACATTGTGAGATAACAGACGGCTGAGGCAATCAGAGACCAAAATGAAGAGGGAGGATCGCCTTGACCAATACCTTGAGAGAATAATTTTATCTCTAGGTTCACCATTTATAATTACCGAATAACAACCACAAATCCATTTCCTCCAAATTGGTCCAAAGCCTTTGTTGTGAAGAACTACATCTAGAAAATCCCAATCTACCTTGTCAAAAGCTTTTTCCATGTTCAACTTAGGAACAACACCTTTCTTGCAAGAGATGGTCCAGTCATCAACGACTTATTTGCAGTTAGATTGGCATCCAAAACTTGTCTATGTAGCCACAAAGGTCAATATGGTTTTCAGCAATAGTTGAGGCAAAAAAAGTTTCTACCTATTAGACAAAACACAAGCAATTATCTTGTATGCACAAGGTATGAGGCTAATGGGCCGGAAATTTGTGACGGTGTGCAGTCAATTTTTGGGATTACGTAGTTATGTTATGTTTAGGGTCATGAATAATACCTGTATTGATGAAGTCCTTGATCATAGTAAAACCGTCCTGTTCTTTTTTGGAATCAATTTGCACTGTCATTTCTTAGAAAAAGGTTAAAATATTATTTTGGTTAATGTACTTTGAGTTTGATTCCATTTTAGTACGTGTACCTTCTAATGTCCAATTTTAGTCTTCGTACTTACGTAGTCAAAACCCCTTTTTGGAATCAACAAACTCTGTCCAATGATTGATTCTAGACGAACTTAAATCTAGCTAGAATCTGGTATGTGGCAGAAAAGTGGATTGTGCTTTGATTGAAGTGCTTTGATAAGTTTTGTGCAAAATATATCCTGTAGTTCACATTGTTGTATGTTCTCTCTGAACCTGATAAATAATTTGTCTAGCTGCTGGGTATGGTGCAAATTATGGCAATGCTGATGCTGGATATGCGGGAAATCCATATTCTACCAATTATGGCCTGAACTCCGTACGTTTTCACCCTGTTTATTACTTTTGCTGTAGGTTGTATATACTGCTGTGTGCGGTACATCTGGGAAAGAAAAGTTATAACATGGATAAAAGATGTCTATGATTCAATTTTTGTGGAATGTATGAATATTTCTGAAAAATCATGAAAGCAATGAAAATGTGGATAAATTTTTCTAAAATCAGAAATTTTTTATATTTCTCAAATCGGTAAACAGTAATTCATATATAAAGTTATTTTATGTTATTTTATGCTTCACACTATTAATTTTTTTTTTTTTTTATATAAATTAGGTTAATCTTATTTATATATTTTGTGCCACACCTCACAAACCCTTCTCACTCCCTATTTCTCTAGCCAACCCACCCCAACCATGGACAAAGAAAGCAAAAGTAAAACCAAAGATAATTACAAGCATGCACTCATATTATTTGCTAATAAGACAGTAATTCATATCTAATATTAATTTTGTTAACAAGACACAATGTAAACTAGTTTGTTAATTTGTTAATTTGTTAATTCATGCTTCACACTATATTTTTATTTTCATATACGGTTTTTATATTATTTTATTAGTTTTAATTTGTTAATTCATGCTTCACACTTTGGGATTGATCTTATAATATATATTAAAAGAATGTATCCTCAATGTGTCCATGTCCTACATCTTCGAGGAATTGGCATGTTGTCGTGTTCAGGTGCGTCCATGTCCATGTCCATGTTCATGCTAGTGCTTCTTAGCATCTCCCCATTCCCCTTCCACCTTGCCGTAGGCTCTAGACCTCAATTGCGTAGAGCATTTAAAATCTCTGCCAAACCAACCAAGGACAAACAAAGCAGAAGTAAAACTAAAATATTTACAAGCATGTCCTCAAAAACTCTTTCTTTAGCTGGGTTTTCGTGGGCTTGTTTTTTGTATGCCCATGTATTTTTTCATTCTTTCTCAATAAAAGTTGTTTCTACAAGGAAAAAAAAGGAAAAAAAAGAAAAAAGAAAAAGGGGTTGCCATTTTATTGGACTTTCTTTTTGTGCGCCCCTTCCAAGCTAGGTTTCAACAAGAAAAGGTTTTGTCATAAAATAAAGTTGACTCATACGCCCGAGGCCTTTTTAGAGTATTTGCAAATTGATGCAAGTATTTTGGGCTTTAGGGGTCTTTGCTATACTGCTCATGTACCATTTGTATGTCTCTTCCTTGATTCCTATATTTTTTTGTTTTTTTTTGAATATATTATGGTTTTGCTGTAAATTATAGGTGCAGTCTGGTACTGATGGTTATCCTCCATATGGACCTGGATCTGTTCCCTGGGGTGCATATGACATGCAACGGGCTCAAGGACATAGATAGACTCATGCATTATATCCTGCTAAGATGTTTCTTGCAGAGGGATTGAGGTTCAATCACAAAGCATTGATAATTAGGTCTGAATCTGAAGTGTTGTTTTGTGATAAACATTTTAGGAGGTTTGCTTATTAACAGTTTTCAAGCTGTACTTGAGCTAGACGATTAACTTGGCCTGCTGATGCAATATGCTACTTTTTGTTTCAAATTATATATTTCCCTGTATATGCTTTTCTGCACATTCCAGGTGCTGTATTTATTTTTATTTTGATTTTGGTTTCCTGGTGCCTTGAAGGTTATACATTTTTTTGAATTGCAAATCTACATTGCAGTTCTTTTTGGTGTGTAAGCGCAGATTTGCTTATACATTTTACTTGGCAGCTTCAAGGATGAAGCTCTAAGAATTAGATAGGCTGGGTTGAGTTCTGGGCCGTGTGGGATTTAGTCTCTCTTTTCTCTTGAAGGGTTCCAACATTGGAGGTGGACTGGTGATTTCCCTTTTTCTTGGGGTTTAATTATGTTCATTATCTAGCAGACAAAGTTTCCTGTTAAGTGATCTTGGTATTTGGTAACAACATTGATGTCTAGAAACCTTTTTTTCCTAGGCTTCCTTTGTGCTGTTATACAAATGTCAAATTACCAGATCAAAGTCTAACAAGTATATTATTAGTTCCTTGTTTTTGTATTTTTAAAGCCAACTACAAGAGGGTTAGTGGTAATATGTGCCATACCCCAAACCCATGGAAAAGCCGAAAGCCTGCCACAATCAACACCATACCTTGGGAGTGAAAAGGAAAAAGCCACAAAAGGTGGTTTCAGTCTTTGAAGTGTCCCTTGCACAAATGCAGCTTGTGGTGCCAAATAAAAGGATGGTGGCTCTCTAGATGAAGTTAATGTGATAACCCTCCCAAAGGCAACAAGCCAAAAATGATCGGAGTTGTTTTCAACATCCAAAATTTAAAGGACAAATGATGGTTTGAAGAAGAAGAATAAACCAATTTTAGAGGAGTGAGGAGTGGTCCCTTGCTAGGATTCCATGATTCGCTTTGGAGGTCAGTGATGAAATCCTTTTGTAATTATTGGTTAGGTCTTATTACTCGATTGGAGTCCCTTTCTTTAGTGGGATTTCCCCCTTCCTCAATGGAAGGTTAGATCTCCATTAAAAAAAAAAAGAAGAAAGAAAAGTAAACTAACTAGGTGCATGTAAGACATACTATTTGATTTTAATAAATTTAAAGAACATGTGTGAAATCCTCCTTGTGGGAGAGCTTTCAAATGTGCATGTAAGACATACTACTCACCAATTATAATTTATGAAGTTAGGGCAAAAATTGTTGTCTCTGCAACTGATGGCGCACAAGTAAAGCAGGAGCCGCATTGTTCCCATCTTGTTTTGTAATTTCTCCATTCTGATCTAGTGGTTAGAAAGAATTTGATTACATTTATTTATTTCTTTTTTCTGTGTAGTGAAAGGTCGGCAACAATCAGATTTACATGTAATGGTTGGAGTATAATTTTCTTTAGTTCAATTATTAGATCTAGATTCAACCTTTGAATCGGGTTAGATTTTTTCTTTAACTGATTGCTTCGTATTCTTCCTATAACGTAGTTTTTCCCCTGAAGTTTCTGGCTTTTGAATCTACATTCCATCCCCATCCTTTTTTTAAGATGTCTTGGATGATCGACATTTCAGTAGAGATGCAAAGGCCCTTGGATTTAGCGGAGAGGCGATTGCTTTCCAACTTTTTGAACATTCCCCTATTGTATCAAGTACCGCACAAGTTTCTAGATCATCCAGTATTGTCATGTTGAGAAGTTATCTCATTTTTTGCTCTGTCGGTGGTCAAAAGGTGGGACTTTTGAGTGTTCACGTCCCACACAAACAGAGAGTAGTAGGTGGGGATGATTTCAAATGGAATGAACTACATGACTTTTTCCTCTTGAACTCTGCCTTGACTTAATGTCTTTGTAATTCTAATATTGACACATGTACTCACTTTGAACTTTTATTGTGTTCAATACCTGTTCATGAACATATGAATGTCGTTGGTAATCTATTCAATCAGTTTAGAGAGTAGAGTGCCTTGGGAGGGGATTGTACCATATTCGAAATAGAAGGTATAAAGGCACGTTAAATATGTGAAATTGCCTGCTAAAATGGACATGGTAGTGATAGTTAATAGGGGACCTGATTTGAAACTCTCCATTCCTTTGTCTATCGTGTGTGTTCCACTCATTTTGATCTTCTATCATCTGTGTCCTTCCTTGCCAGTTAGATTTCCAGGCCTTAGAATTCAGACTTTAAATACAAGAATAGTTAGATATCTATGCCTTAGAATCCAGACTTTAAATGTAAGATTTGATGAGATCTGTGTCTTCAAACTTCTAAGTCGGTTTATAACCTACATCATTAAATGTGAAATTCACAGGATTTTTATTGGACCACTTGGTATTAAAATGATTTCCCTTCTTTTTATTTGGTTGGCCTGTCATTTAGGAGTGTGTACAATTTCGTTGAGTTCATTGTCAACACTTGCCACTATTTATTATGGTCTATTCTGTTATTGTATGGTTTTGTTACATATATGTCTCTCTTTATTTTTTTGTCTCTTCCATGGATGATTTGGGAGAGAAAATACTTCATTTTCTGGTCTGTTTCCTCCCAGTACGAAGTGTGAATTTCGGTTGTAGCCCAAGTAATGTACTGCAATCATATCATCTTGCAGTGGACTAATTAGGTGAAGTGAGTAGGAAAAATAAGTATAAATATGGGGTTCTCAAGCTTTGCTGGTGGTATTAAAAGTTTCGTCCTCACATGGTTTTAGGACAAAAAAAGAAAAAAAAAAAAATTACAGAAACGTAAGGAAACACTCAATGTTTCTCATCTGCTCTAGAGAATTACAGCAAAGAATTGAGAGAAGCTTGTTTATTGCGTGAAATGGCTGGTCATTGCCAAGACAGTTCAACAATGGAGCCACATGATGAATTTCAGTCAAGTAAGTGTTTATCTTTTTTCTCTGAAAAAAAGTGATCACCTATTATCCCAGTCTCTGCCTTTTCCTTGCCCTTGTAGAAATCTTTAGATCTGTTTTCATTGTCCACACCTGTTGCCTGATGGTACTCTCACTTTGCTGCCTTTGGTAGAACCTCGGTACCCCTTGATTGAGGTTTTGTGTGCTATGTGCATCTTTCTCCTTTCCTTCCATCTCCCTGTATGATCTTTTCTGAGATTGTAGGTTTATTAGGGGTTTTATGTACAATAGTGTCAGATCTGTGTACATCAATGATTTCATTGTTGATTATATTTTGATTAGACATGAGATGTTAAAGTTATATAGTTAGAACTTTGTTCCTATCCTGAACGGCATTGTTGCTAGAATATGTAGAATGGTTTATGAAAATGAAAATTTTTTACTCCATTCAAGTGACCAACTAGTGGTATATTTAGAATGGTTAAAGGTGGAGTATAGTTATATGGTTCTAAGGCAAATCTTACGTTTCAGATTATAGAAGCAGCAAGAGCCTGGAAGAAATGTCTCGTTTGTTTGGTTAGAAAGCACTAAAAATGGTCAAATCTGCTAACTTTTTTCTTGGCATCCTTTACAATTTTTTCTTACTATTTTGGGATTTATTGTGTGAATTTTGAATGCAGTTTCTGCATTGTTTTCTCTTTGAGCTGTAAATACAATTTTTCCCAGTTTAGTAATTAGAGATATTTGAAGCAGCCATTGTTGATAGGCTAATGCTCTTCTTCTATGAATTTGTTTCTTGTCCACATTATGCAGTCCTCTGCAATATTTTGACCCCTGTTATGAATCTTCTAGGGAAAAATTGCCTGTAGGTTTGCGTTTATTGACCTGAAATCCTGATGGGGAGCTTTGTATTGAACTTAGTTTATAGCTTGCTACTTACCGTTTTGTAAATTTTTTAGTTTTTAGGATTTCGGATGATATACAATCGTCCCTGCCGGCACTTTCCATCTTTCTCCCATCAGGACTTTCCATCTTTTTCCCATCAGGACAATCCGTAGTATCTGAAAAAGAAAACTAGTTGCTTTTAACTTATTGGAGAAGCAGTCTCAACAACAGTGTGAATTATCAACATTCATTTTTTCATTCAAGTATATAATTATGTTTTAGTACTTAGGTGATTTTATGTTCAATTTTCTTGGAAGCCTATAATGATGTCTGTTATGATTTGCATTAGTCTGTTTTTAATATTTTCTAATGTAAATTTGCATTTTCACGTTTCATTAGTAGGTTTGTGGGCCTCGGTGATCTGCTTCATTTATGGCTGTGAACTGATTTCAGATTCTAGTGAGGTGGGTGCATCTATTTGAGCTATCTTCAATTGTTTCCAATCTGGTTCTGAATGCATTTACAGTTTGATGACACTGTTTTTTTATTGCTGTTACTTAGTAAAATGAATTTGTTGTTATTAACATTATTAGTATTTTTTGAAATGGAAACAAGACTGTATGGTAGACTTATTTTGAGAACATTTAGCTATTACCCATTAGGATAGGGAGGAAGCCAAAGTTTTGAACGTGATTAGAAATGTTTGTGACTAGGTTAAATACCTTGATATCCTCCGGGTCACCGAACTAGAAGGGTTTTTCTATTTAATGGGATGACCTTTTGTTTAGGTAGGTTGTTGAAACTAGTGAGGCTGGGAGTTTAGATGTTGGAAGCAAAGTCCACACTGAGTTTTTTCGATAAGAAAGCATGTTTTCATAAAGAAGAAATGAAAGAATACAAGGGACTAAAAAGCCCACCAAAAGAGTCAAAATTTCAAAAAAAGGTATGGGGTAATTATTGAAATCCTTGTGTACCGAGGCCCGTAGTGAGACTTGAAACCTTACGAGTGTCCTCTGAAGGGCTCTCAACCTCTCTTAAAATTCTAATAGTTTCTCTTAAGAATGCCCTAAAGTTGCCCAAATCCTGACGTGCCAAAGAAAACAACCCTTATCATGAAGGGCGAATAAAGAGAGACTCCACCATGATGATACACTCTTGGATTGAGTCAAGCAGACACCAAAGAAAAACTATCCCAAATTGCATAAGCGAACTCACACCTCATAAGGTCCTCAACAACATCCTTATAGAGGGGATACAGCATTCTGGCCCTATGAGGAAGGAAGACTTCGTCATAATGATTTGCAACTACAACTTGTTGAAAGATTGGGACTGCACCTTTTTTTTTAATTAATTAATTAAGAGAGTTTTGTTCAAGCTTTTGCGGTTTAGACTTGTGCAGTTGATTTAATCCATAGCCAACCATACAGTTAAATTAACGTTTTGAATAGTTGTTTATTAGTTATCTATTATTATTTTTCAACAGTGCATAACTTCACTTCCTCGGGAAACATAGATCTTTGAAACAAGTTTTGTTGTTTACCTTGTTTGTGAGTATTGACTATGTTGAACGTTTCTAATGCCTTAGTGGAAAATATCGCCAACATTTCTTTTTGTATCTAACTTGTTTGATATCTGTTCTTTAGGTTATATGATAAAGGCAGTGGAAACTGAACTCCCAAATCTTCTATCTGAAATCACCCAGCTCGCGGCTTGAACAATCAACAAATTTGTTCCATCTCAGGAAGCAGTCTTCCCGGCATAAATTTTACAACTAGCAATACATCATTGTGTGCTGGTTGGCTTGCACCCTTTGCTCCAGTATGAGAAAAATGAACTGTCTATTCGAAGTTGATCCACGGTTCTCGAACATCCATCTATGTCCTGTTTACATCAGCAGGAAACAGGCATATGGAATAGGCTTCAACCATGTCGGTTGTTCGACAAAACTGGTTTGGCAGAGTTTAATTTAACCAAACCCTCCCGCAGCTTCGTTTTGTGAAATGGGCACGCATGAAGTTGGATGAAACTTGAGGTAAATCAGCCCTACATTATGTCAAATCACAGTTCAAGATATTTTTTACATATTTCAATTCTACTCTGAATGCTTATTTGAACTTGAGAATGTATGAAATAAGATTTATGGTCATATGCAATCTCTAGTATCACGTTTTCCAGAATCTAAAGTAAATAGCAGGTTAAATTATATCGGTTTATTCTCATGTATTTCAAATACCGTTTTCAATTTGTTTTCATGTCGAATCCTTTTTTTTTTTTTTTTCATCTCCAATGGGTGAAAATATGAAAAATTTAAACGTTTCTCGCTTGTATATGTTAGTATGTATTTTATTTATCTTTTCTGAAAACTTCATTTCGCGTTATGAAATAAATTAGTGATTTCTATGGAAAATAATCTGAATGATTTATTTTCCTTAAAATCAAATTTTAGATTTGGTTTCTAAATTACAATGTTTTAATTTGATTTGACATTTGTAGAAGCATTCCGAGGATAGAGCAAATTAATTAAACTTGTGTACCAAAAAATACTTTTGAAAATCAAATAGGAGTCAAAAAGTGTCACCATATATACCATGTTTTAATTCTAAACAGTATTGATGATTAGAAAATATCCGTGTTTTTAAATCGACAATTGAAATAGATCCTAAATCGAATACTTTAGCAGCAGGGATTCCTCGGAGAGTTGAGTTTCCATAGACGTTTATGGCTAATATATAATAATTTTTTTTATATTTATAAATAGTTTGATATTTTTTCTATTTATAATAATTTTTTTTAAAATTATATAGTTAATCATTGGTTATGAATATTTATTTAAGTGGTTGAATCATCCTAAAGAAATCTTAAATATTTAAAATAAAATTTCATATTAAGTATCTAGTTATCCATATATAAATGTTAAAAATGTTCTAGTATATAAATCATTCATACAATAGTATTATCAATACATAAAAGAAGTGATTAAAAATGGTTAAGTTATAAATGAATAAAAAAAACCTTTAAATTTTGTATTTTTGTTTTAAAAGTACTCTTGAACTTTCAAAGGTTTAAAAAATACTCTTAAATTAAATAAAAAAAATATTTTTATTATTAGTTGTAGATTGAAACAATTATTATTTTGTTTCAAAAAATACTTTTGAAATTTCAAAGACGCCCTTAAACTTAAAAAAAAAATTCAAAAATACAATTACTGTTAATATATGAATAGAAAACGGTTACCACCTTGTTGCAAAAATACCCAACCTATTTCTCTATTTTTTTCTATTTTTTTTGCTCATCTTACTCTTCGTTGACTAATTGACCTTTACTTATCTCTTAAAAAAGATGACTGTTTAGTTAAAATATAAAAATTATAACAAAAAGAAAAAGAATAATAGAAGTACCAAGGGGAACTAAGGACTTTAAATTTTTAACAAGGTTTTTGTATTTGGCTATGTATCATTTTGGTAAGTTTTGAGAGGAGATTTTGCTTTTGAAAATTTGTGGAATTTTATACCTTGACTTTGAAATTTCGTTTATATTTTGTTGTGGGAAAATAAGTATAATATTGAATAAATGGGAGAAAAATTAAACGAAGAGAATATCTATATAATTTATTTTAAAATTGGTTCTTTTTAGAACTCAATTTCAAACAAGTTCACTATGCTAGCTATGCTAACAACAGGAGCATTTAATTATTTTTTTTTATAAAAAAGTATTAATGCAACTTATTTGAAAGTTGAAGATATTTTTTAAAAGAGTATTAATAGTTTGTGTTGAAAGGACTAGGAAGAAATTAACCGAATGGACAAAAATTATATTTTAATCTAGAAATGAACGAGCAGTAGAACTGGCGACGGTGTTAGAGATGAATTCTCGATCCCATCTCTTCTAGACAGTAGACTCCACCGACCAAGGGTTTTGGCGGGCTTCAAATCGCCGTCACCGGAGCTCGGCCAATGCCGGAAACATTGAACTGATCTTCATAATCACGTCGCCATCTAAGTTTCATTCTTCCTCTCCGTTCCGGCGTCGCTGAGACAGAGAGAGTGAAATAATGCAGTCTCTTCCGTCAGACACTTGCTTTCTTCATCCCCATATTCAGCCTCATCGATATTCCCTTTCAAGCTTCAGGCCGCGCGCTTCACTCGTCACTTCGTCTACTCCTAACAACCCTCTCCCTTCGTCTTCGTCCTCCTCTTCTTCTCCGGTTGGATTACGCCGCGAATCTTCGCTACGGTTATTCAACGAACGTATATGGAATCGGAACCGTTTTGTCTGCTTCAAAACCAAACGGATTGATGTTGGATTGCCAGTTCCTCCTCTTCGATGCAAAGCTTCGTCGGACGGAAACAGCGTCCAGGGCCAGCGGAGTTTGATGCAGTGGATTGAATTGCTTGGCGAAGCTTTATCTACTGCATTTCCTGTTTGGGTGGCGCTAGGATGCCTTTTAGGGCTGCTCAGACCGGCTTCCTACGCTTGGGTTCAACCGAGATGGACTGTCCTTGGTATTACCCTCACAATGCTTGGGATGGGAATGACATTGACCCTCGACGATCTTCGTGGAGCCCTGGCCATGCCTAAGGAATTGATCTCGGGATTCTTGCTCCAGTATTCGGTTAGTTCGTTTGTTTACTGCGATCATGCTATTGTTTGAACGGATCTGAAACTTACTTATCTTGTTGATCTCGAGAAACTTTTCGTGTATGCTTTATCATTCTGAATGTCTGTGACTTGGGGTTTGGAATATTAGAAAGTTGATCTAGTTCACAGGAGGAAAAGAAACGACAGAAATGTTCCAAAATTGGCAATGCGTGTTGATATTAAATAGCGAGATGAAGATTTTCTATTACGAGCTAAATGAATGATTAATTCGTCGTCTCTAATATTTCACTACTTTCTTTGAATTGTATGTCAACCGTATGATGAAAAGCATTTCATTTGGATGAAATCCTTCTATAATTGATCTACCGTGTAGTGTAGATTTTTCTGAGTTTGTGCTGAAGGAAACAATTAATAAGAATAGTGAGACATTGAGGATTTCAATTTTAGTTTCTTTAGTAGTTTTAGGAACTTCAGTCTATAAATGAAATTATGAGATAGACTTTCATGGTTCCTGTTGCAGGTGATGCCAATATCAGGCTTTCTTGTCAGCAAGCTTTTAAATCTGCCATCTTACTATGCAGCTGGTTTAATATTGGTTGGTTGCTGCCCTGGTGGTACGCATCTGTTGGTAGTGTCAATTCAATTATCTCTCTCATTCTCCGTGTTGTAATAGTTTGATTTATCTTTGTTTCAGGAACAGCAAGCAACATTGTCACTTACATTGCACGGTATATAATTTTCGAAATGCCACCATTTAACTTCTTTTTTGTTAAATTATCTTAGAGGTTAAGAAAAATTTGATGGCTTTCCAGGGGGAATGTAGCTCTTTCCGTGCTGATGACTGCGGCAAGCACTATGGCAGCCGTGGTTAGCAGGCCTACATAATGCTTTTTGCTTTTGGGCGTTTAGTTTCTAATTTCAAGTTTGCATTCAAGCAAGAACTGTTTTTCTTTCGTTTTTGTATAGTTCTTTTGTCATTAAAACAGAACCTAATATCTTTGTTAGTAGAAATGCAAACAAATAAGCAACACCACTTTACTCTTAATTTCATATTTACACGAACATAAGAAAAACATTAACTAAACACAACAATAAATCTTTTATCTACCATATGTTCCTTTTCAATTCTCTTCAACCTTTATGGAACTTAAGCAGACAGTTTCATAGATATTGAAGTCTAAGTTATCATTTCAATGTTACAGATAATGACCCCTTTTCTCACTGCTAAACTTGCTGGTCAATTTGTTGCTGTGGATGCAGCTGGGTTATTACTGTCCACACTGCAGGTGCTATTTCTAACAAACGATAGCAATATCAACATTTCTTTTTTCCATCTAATTACTCTTAAGTAACTTCCCTTTCCATCATATACAACAGATTGTGCTTCTTCCAGTTTTGGCTGGTGCATTTTTAAACCAGTATTTCCATGGCTTGGTTAGATTTGTCTCTCCATTGATGCCCCCTATTGCTGTTGGTACTGTAGCCATTTTATGTGGAAATGCAATTGCTCAGAACTCCTCTGCTATTCTGATGTCTGGTCAGCAAGTAGTGTTGGCTGCAACTCTTCTTCACGCGTCAGGATTCTTCTTCGGTTATGTGCTTGCAAGATTGCTTGGCATCGACGTTGCATCTTCTCGGACGATCTCCATTGAAGTTGGAATGCAGGTAAAGCATTTCATTTACTTAATGGCATATCTTAGCTGCACTCTTTGGCAAGTTTGGTGCTGAGTATTTTACTACACAACTCATCAGTTTCGCCATTGTTGGTTTGACTTGGTTCTAATGAATCAATTTATGTAACAGAACTCGGTGCTTGGCGTTGTTCTTGCTACCCAGCACTTTGGAAATCCTCTTACAGCAGTGCCCTGTGCAGTTTCCAGTGTTTGCCACTCGATCTTTGGCAGCGTTCTTGCTGGGATTTGGAGACGAAGCAAAGATTAGATGAAAATGATGGCTACATTATGTATGCGCCATGTGTTTGATCCTTTTGATTCCGTAGATTTCTAACATTGGAATAGCTCACGAGCCATTCCAATTGGTGCTAGTTCTTGACAGGTTTGCAATCATTCCATGTTCGAACTTTGTTTAGTTTGTTGTAGAATGAAGCCCTTTGATGTTACATAAATTTCCCTTTGTTTCCAACTATAAAAGGACAATTTATGTTAAATAAGTGAAATTTATTTTCTTTTTGGGTTTTGAAAATTTAGAGGGAAAATATAAATTTTAGGTAGTAGTTATCCTCAAGTGATATATATATATATTACATGTGAGGGAACAATTTAGTTTAACGATAATTAACACGATCTTTTTTGCTAAAGGTCAAAGGTTCAGTTTTTCTTTGCTGTGAGATAATGAAAAATAATAGATTTATGAAAGATTAACCTTACATATAATTTTAAATATTAAATACCATCTTCATTTACTTCACAAATTTTACATATTATGTCCTAATCCTAGTTGTTTTTTAAGTTATCTTATCTAGTGTTTAAAATATCAATGTTGATAGAAATATTGACGTTTTAATTTTATAGAAATATTGGTAAGATATCAATTTTGATGGATATTTTTGGAAAACTTAGAAAAATTAAGAAAATTAAAATTAAAATTAAATTAGTAAATAAATATTTTATGATTTGTAAACAAGTTGATATCTGTAGTATTTATATTCTATTTTACCTTTTTTTTTGTTTCAGTCTTACTGGTAGAAACGCAGAGTTCGATTACTATTAATGGGTGGCTTTTCGACTCTGACTCTCCCACTCCAGTTACGATAAATTGGATCGGATTTTGCAATTTTTTCTTCTGCATTATGTTTTGTGAATTTTTTGACGATATAACGGAAGTATTGATTTACCACTTATGTCGATGTCGAGCCAATGGAAATATGGAAATATAAACATGTCCACGGAAGTTTACTATTATGCTCTTACCTATATCCTATAACTCTTTTTAATTAACCGTCATATTGATGTACCATCTATATCAACATCTTGAATCATTTGAAATTTGGGAGTGAAAGTGTTTACAACTTCATTTTAAAAAAATAAAAAATAAAAGTTATGAAATGAGGCAAGTTAATTTGGCTAATGTCTAAAAAAACAAAAGCTCTAGGCTTTATATACCATCACTAATGACTTATTTTTACTACAGCAAGCAGGAAGTGTGGATTTAAAATTCTGCTCTTGCAAAACATAATAGATTTTTGGACAAATTGTAGAAACCACCTTTAAAATATGGTGAATATTGCGGTTACACACTCAAATTTTTAATTGCAAAATTAGGCCCTCAAACTTCTACAAGTGTTAAAATTGAAACCTTAAACTTATAATAATGGCAAAACTTTAAACTTATAAAGTTGTTATAATTTTTGCAATTTTTGATTTAATTTAACACTTATATATGTTGAAGATTTGAGGATATAATTATGATGAACACCATATTTAGAGGTAGTTTTTGCAAGTTGTCGTAGATTTTTTTAATTGTTTAACTATTCTCACGATGTTATGTCCTCATTTATGAATTAGTTTGACATTAAACAAGAAAACAGAAATAGAAGATTATAATACAAAGTTGGTCTATATGATTTGGATAAAGTTTCAATTACATTTAATAGAAGTATATTCATTAAAAAGTTTACGTTCCAAAGATCTTTAACCACGTGCATTGCATGTGTCCTAAAATTAGTATATTTGAATTAACGTATAAGTTGTTCATCCATTTTAAATAAATTAGAACTTTTTTTTTATTGTCGATATAGTGTTCAAATTATATTATTATTAACTTTTTGTTAATATTCAACTAGTGGCGTTGACGGTTTGTACATGTTTACTATTTAAATTCATTTTTTGATTTCTTTGTTTTCACAAATTTTCTAGAAATATCCATGAAAAGGAGCATTTTCATCGAAATACCCATACAATTAAGACTTGAATATTTATGTGAAAATCGATATCTTAAAGCTTAACTTATATATCATATACTTAGATCGGAGTTTTTGTTTAGATAATTAAATAGAATGTTAAAACTTTAAATTAAAACTTTGAACATTTTCTTTTCTACAATTCCGGTACCGGTATAATAAAAACCCGACCCGATATACTTCGAAAAAAGAGCGGGAATTTGGCGCCTTTTTTCTCTTAACCGAAAAAAGAATGAAAATTTCGACCAAAACAAAAATTCATTCAAAAGAAATTGAACAAACATTTTTGGTTCTTCCCCGCCGGATTTATCATTCTTCAATCTCCAGAATTCAAAATTTACGAATTTTTTCCACTTTTTCAGTTCGCGGGAACTCTGAATTCGAAAACCCTAACCCTAATTCTTATACTAAAATGAGTTTCGTCCCCAAATTTCCAACCCCATGCATTTGCCTTCTTCTTCCTTGTTCGATTATTGAAAGGAAACGCCCACTTGAAGTTGCAGATCCAGATGGATTCCTTCCATGGCTTACCTCCTCTCAAAAGGCTCAGAATCCTTCAAGAACAAGAACAAAATCGGCAGAAGGAGGATCAATCACTCGATTCATGTTCCCTCCCAGCCAAGAAGCGAAAGGAGTCTCGTGATTCATCATTTCTCCTCGTTCCTGACTCTACTTTGCCTCACCGAACCGCCATTTCCGCTTCTCCTTGCTGCTTGCCCACCAAGAAAAGAGTGTGGGCACTTCACCCTGATTTTGCCCCTGAGTCATTGGATCTCAATGTTGAATACAAGCCTCCTCTGGAGGAAGAATCGATATCGAAAACAGAACTAGAGAGAGAGATAAAGGAGAAGGAAGAGGATAAGGAAAAAGAGGTTTCTGATGCTGAGATGGAGATACAAGACGAAGACGAAGACGAAGACGAAGACGATGGGATTCTCTGTGCGATTTGTCAAAGCACGGATGGGGATCCTTCAGATCCAATCGTGTTCTGCGATGGATGTGATTTGATGGTACACGCTTCGTGTTATGGTAATCCTCTTGTGAAGAGTGTACCTGAAGGAGATTGGTTCTGTATCCAATGCTTAGCTTTTTTGTCTTCCAAGATGGAGAAGAAGGCTTCAGAAACTCCATTTTCATGCTGCCTCTGTCCTCTGAAAGGAGGGGCTATGAAGCCGACGAACGATGGCCGATGGGCTCATATTGTTTGTGGACTCTATGTTCCTGAGGTGTTCTTTGAGGACCCAGATGGGAGAGAAGGGATTGATTGCTCAAAGATTCTGAAGAGGAGATGGACATCCAAATGTTATATCTGCAAAACTTCTAGAGGTTGTGCTATTGATTGCTCAGAGCCTAAATGCAGTTTGGCTTTCCATGTTACTTGTGGGTTGAAGGAGGATCTCTGTATTGAGTATCAAGAAGGAAGAAGATCTGGTGCTATTGTAGCTGGATTCTGCAGAAACCATACAGACTTGTGGAAAAAGGTAAATTCATGTTCCTTCTCCTTTGAGCTAAATATGTTGTGTTAATTATAACTGCTGCTGGAAAAACAACTCTGGCTTGGTTAGAAGATACTTGTCTTCGTTTAAAGAGTTTCTATTGACTTTCTAACTTAGTTTATTTTTCTATTTGTATTGAATTTAATAGTTAAGTGAATTCTGCTAAGATCTTTGAGTTCTTATAACATAGTTCACATCAACAAGTCCAAATGAGCTTTTACTAATTGATGTGTAGGGTAACTGGGTAAGTATCATTTTTTGAATCTAGTAAAAATGAAAAACAGGGTTGACTTGGCTTGAGTTCTTAGAATTAGAATGACTCTTCTTCCATAGGCCATAACATAGAAGATTAGGAGTTGAGTTTGAAATATTTTGTAAGAAGAGTACTTGTCTCTGTCTTAGGAGTTTCCATAGACTTTCTAATGTGAGCTGTATATATTTATTGTCTGTTTTGATTGCATTTAATAGTTAAGTGAATTCTGCAAGTATCTTCGACTTCCTAAAATCACTCACATCAAGAAGTCAAATGGAGCTTTTACTAATTGATGTGTAGGGAAGTATTGTTTTATGAAGCCAAACAAACTCTGAATTTTTTTTTTTTTTTTTTTTTTTTTTTTTTTAAAAAAAAAAAAAAAAAAAAATTTTTTTTTTTTTTTTTTTTTAAAAAAAAAAAAAAAAAAAAATTTTTTTTTTTTTTTTTTTTTAAAAAAAAAAAAAAAAAAAAATTTTTTTTTTTTTTTTTTTTTAAAAAAAAAAAAAAAAAAAAATTTTTTTTTTTTTTTTTTTTTAAAAAAAAAAAAAAAAAAAAATTTTTTTTTTTTTTTTTTTTTAAAAAAAAAAAAAAAAAAAAATTTTTTTTTTTTTTTTTTTTTAAAAAAAAAAAAAAAAAAAAATTTTTTTTTTTTTTTTTTTTTAAAAAAAAAAAAAAAAAAAAATTTTTTTTTTTTTTTTTTTTTAAAAAAAAAAAAAAAAAAAAATTTTTTTTTTTTTTTTTTTTTAAAAAAAAAAAAAAAAAAAAATTTTTTTTTTTTTTTTTTTTTTTTTTTTTTTGTTTTTTTTTTTTTTTTTTTTTTTTTTGGATTTATTTGAACTTTTTACTTGTCTAATATTTGGAGAAGTGACACTTAAGAAAATTTTTGGTCATTAACTTATTATAATATGGTTTAAGGGTTTGAATGGTGTTCACCTCTTTTGCTTGCAGCAACAATTAACAGGGAAGTTCAAGATTGTGGCCAGAGATGAAGGTAAGTTGTAGCTGCTGCACATAGCTGCTGGAAAAATCAGTAAATCAGCTTGCTCTAAATTTAGGATAAATGTTTAGATAGTTATTTCAGTTAATGTCTTTGTAATTTTAATGTTAGAAGTAATAAACTAGTCTTGTAATTCCATTTATCATAGAATCCCTAAAAGGAGTTGTTGAATGGTTGAGTAAAATCAACATGATTGTTATGGATGGTTTCACTTCGATATTGAGTAAATGAGTTGAAGTACATTTTCTTTAAATTAGTGTAAGTTCTATATCCCAAAGCCCTAAGTTACAACTTATAAGGGCTCCTCAAGATAAAAGGTTATATTTCATAGTTGCAACTTCAAGTTTCATAATTTAATTTGTTAAGGTATTGTACAATTATTAAATTGCAAATTTGGTATCTATAGTTCGAAGAAAATTAGAATTTAGTTTCTATAATTTATAATTAGGGTTTAGTCTTTTATGGTTTTATAAAATTAGAGACTATTTATTAGAATTTTATCAAATTGTAGAGACTATTTATAAGGTTTTATCAAATTATAGAGATTAACATCTAATTTTTAAAACTATAGGGACTAAATTTTATCTTTCTTAGAGACCATAAGGATCAAAATTGTAATTTAACTTGAGGTTAAAATACCATTTCTATTATGTATTTTCATCAAACATTTAAACTTGTTTCTTATACTTTCAATAAATTTAGAATTAGTCTTTGTTATTATTTTTTAGTACAATTTGGGTAGAAGATTCGAAATATAGAAATAAATATTTTCAAAATTTTTAGAAGAAAGATCTATAGAGATTAATTCTTTTTTATTCAAAGAAAGTAAACTATAAACCAAGACTAATTTTAATATTTATTGAAAGTATGTTTAAAAATATAAATACTAAAATAAAATAGAAAAATTCTTTTAAATGACAAAACTGTTTAAAATATTTACAAATAGTAGCAGAATATCACAGTATATGTGTGATAGACGACGATAGATTATATTTGTGTCTATCTCTTAGTCTATCACAAATAGAAATCAAATTTTGCTATATTTGTAAATATTTTTGTTCATTTTACAATATTTGAAAATAAATATTAAACTACAAAGACTATGCTAGATATTTTTAATTAATATTTATATATGGGGTACCTTTCAAACTTATTATTATTATTTTGTAGTACATGTGAATGGGTAGGTTTGGTGAGTGAAGATAACGTTGTTTTGAAAATAAGGTTCTTGAAAGTTACTTTTGAGAAAAATTTTCAAAATAAAACAACAAGACATTGGCTTGACGATTGGGCGTTTGATTGGTTATTATTATCAATGATTATTATAACTTTTATAATTTGTGAGTTATAATAATTTATGTTTTTGTTTGGAATACGTATTATTTTGCTTATAATAATTTAGCCACAAATATGTAATAGCCAACTTCACCTCTCGAAGTTGGAGAACCAAACACTTCCTTAAAAGTTATCGTATTGTTGTTGTTATTATTGTTATTATTATTTAGTACAATTGGAGCTAAGGATTCGAATCACAGACTTCGTGGTTATTAACGTAGTCAAATGCCAATTGAATTATGCTTGATTTGTCGGTTATCATAATATTAATTTTTTCATGTTTGTTAAAAAAAGGTCCATGTTATAATAATGTGACAATAATGACCATATATAGATAATCATGTTAGATTTAAAAAATAAACGATAAAGGTCAATGTGAGCTTGACTTAGTAATATTGGTATGTGTTTCGTCTTTAGAGGTTAAATTCAATCTCTCTACTTGTTATACTAAAAAAATAAATGACAAAGAAAACATTTTTTATTTTATAACATATGATAAATGTGAACAAGAAGTAAGATTATGATTCGATTCTATTATCCAACAAAACTTCAACTACAAATGATACTTCATTTGAAAAATGAGACAATATGATTATCAAATAGATTACTATTTACTTCAACATAATAATAATAATTATCATTGTGAATAATGGGCTATATATATATATATAGCAGTACTTAGGTTGTACCTAAGTTCATGCTCCCTTTCCTTTTACACATAAAAATATTTTTTAAATAATTTAAAAAAATAATAAATTGACACGTAATAATTTATAATTAAGTGGAGCAAGAACAATAAATTTATTTTAATTAATTTATATATAGTTTAATGAGTTAAAACATGTCAACTTGAATATAGTTTGATTCGTGAGAGTATTACATCCTTAGTCAAATACTCAACATTCCATATTTTAATTGGAAAGCCAAAAAATAAAAAGTATGTGCAATTGTTAATAAATATATTCCTCATCAAATCATGTAAGTTGAAAATAGGAAAAAGGTTTTTTTTTTTTTTCTTTGAATTTTCAGTGATCACTGGTTTGATCTCTAGACATTTCAAAATGTAAAAAAATTTAATACCAAAAAAAAAAATAAAATTGAAAAAAGGAAAAAAGTTTTTTTTTTTTTTCGTTGAATTTTCAGTGATCACTGGTTTGATCTCTAGACATTTCAAAATGTAAAAAAATTTAATACCAAAAAAAAAAATAAAATTGAAAAAAGGAAAAAAGTTTTTTTTTTTTTTCGTTGAATTTTCAGTGATCACTGGTTTGATCTCTAGACATTTCAAAATGTAAAAAAATTTAATACCAAAAAAAAAAATAAAATTGAAAAAAGGAAAAAAGTTTTTTTTTTTTTTCGTTGAATTTTCAGTGATCACTGGTTTGATCTCTAGACATTTCAAAATGTATTAAAATGTATTAGAGGATACACCTTAAATTTTAGAAAATTATAAAATAATTAATAATAACTAAAATATCTTTAAATTTTGCTATTTGTTTAAAAAATATCTATACATTTTTTAAAAATTAGAATATTATACAATTTTGACAAACATTTAAAATTTGCCGTGAAATATAATTCTTTTACAACTTTAAACCGAAATTAAGACTTATAACCATATGATGATAACTTAAGATGATATAATGATTTGAATTGTCGTTTTAAGTCTATAGTAATTTTTAAAATATTTACGAAAGTTTAAGATAATATTGTAATTTTTAAAAATACTATTTCTAAACGTCCAAGTTGAATGATATTTTTTATAACTTAATAATCTCTTTTAAAAAAAAAAACAAAAAAACAAATGAAACCAGAAACTCCATAAATATACTCTAAAACACAAAATCAAAATCAGTTTGTTCATCAGTTCATCAGCCAATCAACTAGAATATAAAAAAACTCATGGCGGAGGAGAAGAACAACACATCAAGATTCGGAAGTTCGATTCTGGTACCTAGCGTTCAAGAGTTGGCCAAACAGCCGATCACCGAAATTCCACCTCGTTACATCCGCCCCGATCTCCTCCACCGCTTCCCGATCGCCTCCGCTGCTTCCGAAATCCCCGTTATCGACATGTCGAATTTCCACTCTGACGCGGAATTGGCTCGGCTACATTCCGCCTGCAAAAATTGGGGATTTTTTCAGGTTGATGATCTTCTCTCTGTTTCTCTGTGTTTGATTAATTATACGGATTTGAAAATCGATCTCGATTTCTGAAATTAAGTTCGGCGGTGATACAGTTGGTGAACCACGGAGTGAGCGATACGTTGATCGAGAAAATGAAGATGGAAACACAGAAATTGTTCGATCTGCCGATTGAAGAGAAGAAAAAGCTATGGCAGAGGGAAGGAGATGTAGAAGGATTTGGACAAGCTTTTGTTGTAAGTGAAGAACAGAAATTGGATTGGTCAGACCTTTTCTTCATTGCTACCTCGCCTCCACATCTCAGGAAACCGCGCTTATTTCAAAATCTCCCTCTCCCTTTCCGGTTCTCTCTCTCTCTAAATTCCTTCCATTACAAACTTTAGTTCTTCGCTTTCTAAATTTCATTTGAGTCCCAATAGTTTTTAAGCATCTAAAACTTTGTATTGATTTTTTTTTTCTTTATTCTTAAACTAGCACATTCTAAAAAGATTTTTTAAAATGAAAATAAATATAATTGTTCTCTTTTGAAATTATTTATAGTGTTACATCATTTTAATTTCATATTTTTATACTTTATTAAAATATGAGTAATAATTGTGCAAATAAAAAAAATAGTGTGTCTATCCATTTTGCATCATATTCTCATCACAATTTTTAAAAGTTAACGAGAATTTGTCACATGACAAATTATGTTTAGACAATTTGATGAAATATACTAAAATACGTGCTATTTAGGATCTAGTTGCACTTAATCACATACTTTATTTTTTTTATAAAAAAATTATCACATGATAATTTTTAATTAGGTGCAGCTAGAGTTGCATAATAGATGGGTTGCTAGGTTACATCCAAATTTATCTGCCTAGAATGCACCAAGTATTTTTCTTAAAATATATGCCAATTTTTTTTAATGAAAGAATCTTTTGATTTTTTAAAAGGGGTTGCTTTCAAATATTGCAAAAAAAAAAAAAAATGTTTACAAATATAAAAAATATCATGATAGACAGTAATAAAGATTGATAAACTATTATCGTCTATCACTGCTATTCGTGATAGAGATTGCTAGATGTTTATAAACAATAATATTTTGCTATATTAGAAAATATATGAAAAATTTTTACCATTAAAAATAATTACCCTTCTTAAAATCAACCTACACATCATAATTTCATAGCAATAGTAATAAATAAAAGTTGATAAAATAAAATAAACTTATAAATTTATAAATTTATGGGGGGAAGGAATATTTATTAGTTTAACGTCAATAACAAGAAAAACCAAATGACCGTGGGCTTTTTGGATTGATTGGGATGCAGAAAGACAGTGGAGGAGTACTCGGCGGAGGTGAAGAATCTGGCGGCGGCGATTTTTGAGGGAGTTGAGAAAGCGTTGGGAATGAAAGAGGGAGAGTTAACGGCGATGTTCAAGGACGGGAATCAGACAATGAGAATGAACTATTACCCACCGTGTCCGGAGCCGGAGAAGGTGATCGGACTGACGCCTCATTCCGACGCCGTGGGCCTCACCATTCTGCTTCAAATCAACGAAGTGGAAGGTCTGAAGATCAAGAAGGACGGGAATTGGATTCCCGTTACGCCTCTCCCAAATGCGTTCATCGTCAACATTGGTGACATCATGGAGGTAATTTTACAATTTACACTCACCATTTTAATTTCCAACCAAAACTAATATTATTGAAAAGGTTATAATACCATTTTGCTTAGTTTATTGTTGTTATTTTTTAAAAACCTTTTCTTTTATCTATTACCATTTTTACTAGGGTTGTTTTACTCTATATCACTACTATTTGTATCATGATAGATAAAAAATATTTTACTATCACATATAAATTCTGATACTTTGCTATTATTTATAAATATTTTCAAAAATTTTACCATTTAAAATAATTTTCCTTTTTACTATAAATTTTCAAAACATATTCACATATTATATATATATATATATATATATATATATTTACTTGAAGGTATTATTATTATTTAACTAATTTTGGTATAAATTAACTTTGAGATTGACTTAAAAAGAAGTGTTTTTTTTTTTTTTTTTTCAAAAAACTCATTTTTCTTTAGACTCTTTTGATAAAAATTTTTAAAAATACATTTCAAAATCTATTTTGAATAGTTACCAAACACTCTAATTTTTTCTAGAATGACTCATTTTTTAAATTAAACACTTGAAAATTTAATCTTTGGAATACATTTTTCAAGTGTTCAGTTTAGAAAATAAGTTATTTTGAAAAAAAATACAATTGTTTGGTAACCACTCAAAATGATTTTTAAAAGTAATTAATGTCCTTGTTTTAAAAAATTATTACCAAAAGTTTTTAAATGAAAATGAATTTTTAAAAAATATTTATATTTTAAGTTAATTCAACCATGTCCTAAAGTTGAGATTTAGTGAAACTATAGATATTAAAATTGAGTAATTAAAAGATTATGATCTAAAATTGAATAAATTTGAAAGTAGAAATACGAACAATAATAATTTAGCTTATGGAAAAAGATTTTCCACCATCACGATAGATACAAATGTGGAGTTTATTTTATTCTTTTCTTCTTATTCTTTCTCACTGAAGCAAGTTTTAAAACATATGTTTCTCTCTTAACTTGATAAACATAGACAAATTCATCAACCTCTGGCAAGAGACTTAATTCCCACCTATTTAAATTTGTCATTTGCCACTACACCCAGACATAAATCCAGCATAATATTTCTAAATATACACTAGAGATGTTTCAATTATTCAAAACTAATTTTTTGACAATATAAAAATTAAATTTAAAATTTTTAAATAAATATTAAATTAATTTTTAATGAAACATGTTTCAAAATGATTTTGAACATGAAAAAAATGAGTTTAACCATTTAAAATTACTTCCAAATATGTATCTAATCTCTTGCTTTGACTATTTCAATTTTAAGAGATGGAATTCTTTATAACTACGATATTTTTTTAATATATTTTGAAATTTATATATATTAATAATAAAATTTCAAATTTACGATATTATAGGAAGCTCTTTTAACTATTGGTTTAAATCACACTTAATAAGTGTTAAAATGTTATTTTAGTTATTCTGGTTTTGTTTCCTTTTAGTACCTTTAGTAACTAAATTTAGTTTCATTAAATCTTAAAAGTAGTTCATCCTGTTAATTTATTGTTGTTTTTTTTTTAGAAAAAAAATCCTCTATTTGTATTTTCTTGCATAAATATTTCATTTATTGAGATTACAAAGACTAAATTTAAATTAATTGAAATTAACTAGACTAAATCGAAAATTTAAAAATAATTTAGAATGGAATCTAAAGTACATGGACCAAATTGGTATTTTAACCAAGTTTAAATTTTATTTGAGATTAAATTACAATATTAATTAGTTTTTTTTTTTCTTTTAAGTTCACAAGTTTGATATAACCTACCATTTTATGTTGGTAGGTTTAAAATTTTAAAAAGTGTCAAATAGGTTTGAGATTAGTTAGGTACAGAGATGAAAAACAAAATTTTTATTAGACAAATAATCGATAATTTAATGATTTTTTAAAATATTGATAATTTAATAACTTATTAGACATAATTTTGTAACATAATATTAGACACTTTTTAAAAGTTGTAACGCTCTATATTATATTTAATGCTAAACTTGAAATTTAACATGTAATTTAACTCTCTTGGCAAAATTTTGTAGATTAATTTTCAAATTTGTAAGTATGGCAGATGATAACAAATGGGGAATACAAAAGCATAGAGCACTGCGCAACGGTCAACTCAAAGAGTGAAAGGTTGTCCATAGCAACCTTCAACAATCCAAGTATGGAGAAAGAAATAAGGCCAACACCATCCCTCATCACACCTCATTCTCCTCCTTTGTTTCGAACTTTGACATATCAAGACTTTGTGAGGGGCCTCTTTACTCGAAAACTAGACGGAAAATCTTACCTCGACTCTATGCGAATTCACCTTCCTCCTATCTAATCATCGATTTTCTAATAAGATCAAATAAGTGCATGTTTGAGAGTGATTTTAAAATCATCAAAATCACTCGAAAATACATATTTAATCAATCAAATTTAATTTAGTTTTCAATTTTACACTATTTATAGATATAATTGAGTCCTTGAATGCACCTCCTTTGTTATTATTATTTTTGTTCGTTTTACAATTGTTTAAATAAATAAAAGTTAAAAAAGGGCAAGCGTTTAAGCTCAAACTCAAGCTCTTGGTTTTCGGTTGGAGCCCACACCACTTTAATCGAGTATCAACTTTGATTACAACAATCAAGCCTAAAGTATTAGTAGATATAGCATCATACAAAAAAAATTGCAAATATAATAAAATTTAAATTCAGCTCTCGAAGTCTATCAGTGATAGACTATATTACTAATAGGAGTCTATTAACCATAGGGTCTATTACTATAAAATTTAGTTATATTTGCAATTCTTGTTATACATTTAATTATTAATCCTGAAATTGTTATCGTTGTTAATTTAATGAGTGAGATGAGGATGAATAAAACAACTATATTTCAATAAAAAGGTTCAAAACAATCCTATATTTCTAATAATTTCTAGAAAATACAATATTAATAGAGAAATTCGAACCTAGAATATTTTTTATAATTTAACCAAATAAAAATAGTGTATTCAATGCGAAACAATCATAATCATGCAACTCCAAGGAAATAAACGTGGCCAATACACAACCACTTTAGCTAAGGCAGGGCAAGTTCTCATCCACCCAATCAAATGCTCCCCAGCTCTCAACACCCAATTAGTCCTTCCCAATCCAACCATCTAGATTCCATCGATCAGCCTTTACACTCCATCATGCGGCTGAGATTGCAGAATCTTCATTTCTTAATCTGTCTTTGCTCAGTATAGTAGCTTCCCCTCTCCCCACGGGCCTCTGCTGCCGAGTACTTGAATGAAAGGTGAAAGCCCAAGTTCATTTTGATGTCAACCATGGCTTCCAGAAGTTTGAATTTATCGATCCTTCCAACTAGGTTTATTACTTCTTCAAAACCCCAACAAAATTTCAACTTTGTTTCTTTATCTTCTCCTCCAAGTTTCAGAGCACCCATAAACAAAAAACTTTCATCATCTTCCATCCGTGTAATGGGCTCCTCCTCCTCTTCCCAGAGATCAGATGGCATCAAAGGTTTTTCCTTTTCCTTTCTACTTATGACTAACCAAACCTTGCTCTACGATAAAAATGAATTAAAGTAATGATTATCAATGGCATAGCACGAGAAATTACACTGAGAGAGAATTTCTCTTACCACTTTGATGCCGTGAATGTCTCTGATATTGAACATTGAAGAAGCTTGGTTGCCTGTTGATGCAGAGTCTGGCACCGTGGATTACAAATCTCTAAGCGATGATGAATGGAAGAAGCGGCTCACAGACCAGCAGTTTTATATTACCCGTCGGAAGGGAACTGAGAGAGCTTTTACCGGGTATACTTCAATCAATATCATCAATATTATGATCTATAATTTGATCACAGTTCTGATTCTACGTTAACTTTGTACTTCAACTTCAGTGAGTATTGGAACACCAAAACGCCAGGGATATACCACTGCATATGTTGCGATACGCCACTATTTGAGTAAATAATTTGACTCTTTTTGTAACTTCTGTCTGCTACTGATTTTTCATAGAACTTCCAATAATGTGTAATGTTCTCTCGTTCAGATCATCTACTAAATTTGACAGTGGAACTGGTTGGCCATCATATTACCAGCCTGTTGGTGATAATATCAAATCCAAGCTAGACCTGTCCATCATTTTCATGCCTCGAGAGGAAGTTCTTTGTGCTGTTTGTGATGCTCATCTGGGCCATGTATTTGATGATGGACCACCGCCAACTGGGAAACGTTACTGCATCAATAGGTAAGTTGATGTTGCTGGCTCATTGTGCTTGTGTGTTTAAACTGCCTACTGATTGTCAGAACTGACTTGTGTATGAAACTCTCTGCAGTGCTGCGCTGAAATTGAAGCCGAAGTGATGGTGAAGATATTACCATGCCTGCCTGCAAATTCTGTAACTGAAACCCATACTCATTACATGTTTGTGCTCATAGACTGAGGATTCTCGAGATGTACATGTTTATTGTGCTGCAAGAAAATAATTGTACCTCTCGTGTCTTTGTTCAACACGCTAAACTCCTGTCTGGACACATTGGGTCTGAGCTTTGATAGAATAGGAGCCTTCATAGCTACTTCTCTTATTCTTATATCCTTAAGAAAAAGGGCCATTGCAGACACTCACAACACATTTGACTATTGTCAATTAGATCGAAGAGAACCTGATCAAAATAGATGTATTTTTAAAGGATAAAGTCCTCTCTCGTTTACCTAGTAGAAAGATCTGCTCAGAGTATGGTGCAACAGTCGGTCAAATATAGCATGGAGAGAGAACTGGGATCCTTTAGGGGGTCATCACTCTCTATCTCCTAGGTCTTCATACAAAACATGGATAGTAAGTTCGTTCTGACTCATTCAAAACCAATTTCAGAAGTGTTGTAAATCTACGACATCTATCTTTGAGATGCCCAGACTAAGGAGATGAAAGTCGAGTTTCTTATCCTTTAAAGGACAAAAAGTCCAAACTGGTAGACAGGATAGGACTAACAAAAATTTAAACATGGATATTATAAGATCGTCCCCTGATAACACTGAAATTGTTAACTAATCAATGAGTCAATTAAGTTGGAAGCTTCTGATAGCTTCTCCTTGCAAACAAAAGCAACAACTCTTGCCCATGTATCCACAGTCATGCCATTTCCTCTTCCTAGACTCTTTAAAACCATCCACAACAGCTCCATATTACATCCCTGGCACAACCTGTCAACGAGTTTGTTTATGCTTTCAGTACGGGGCACATGACCCTTGAAGATCATCTCGTCCAGTATGGAAGTTGCTTCCTTTAACTGCAGCATTTCACACAGCCCATCAAAAAGTATCCTGTATGATACCACATCAGGAGGGCAACCTCGTCTCGGCATATCTTCAAGCAAGTCCTTTGCTTTATCCCATTTCCCCTCCTTGCATAACCCGCGAATGATTGTATTGAAACTGATCACATCTGGCTTACACCCTTTCGCCATCATCTCATCCAAAAGTCTTTGTGCAGATTCAAGATCATTTTCTTGACAATGCCCATTGATCATGGCATTGTACGTAACAGTATCGGGTTTGCACCCATTCTCTTCCATTTCTCCTAAAATGTCAGAAACTTCTTCTTTCCTACCATGTTTGAAGAGCGCACTGATCAAAGTAGAATAAATTGCCGAGTCCAATTTTACCTTGTTAGTCACCATCTCTTCCTTTAGCTTGAAAGCCCAATTCAATTCTCCAACCCCACATAATCCTTTGATCAAAGTAGCATATATTGACGCATTAGGTGAAATCATGTACACTCTCACCATATCCTCTTTCAATCTCAATGCTTCTTTCAACTTAAAATTCAGAGAAAGCCCATAAATCATCGTCCCAAAAGTAACCACATTCGGTTTTACGCCTCTCTTTTGCATTTCGTCGAACACATCCCATGCAGCATCCAAATCCCCACATAAACAAGCAGCATGAATCAAAATGTTAAAAGTACAAGCATCGGGGGAGCCATAGTTACCAATGCCCACAAAAACTTCCGCCATTTTCTCAAACTCCCGGCACTTCAACAATGCATCCAACAAAGAATTTGCAGATTTCACCGTCCGCTTGCAACGGAATGATGGAATTTTATCGAACACTTGGAAGGCACGGTCAGGGAGGCGGGCTCGGCCATAGAACGAAATAACATTGCAGAAAATAACCTCGTGAGGAGCAAAACGAGTCTCTTGCTTGAGCTGGTGGAGGATTTCTTCCATTTCATCGAACATTTTGGCACGTCCGAGCTTGGAGATGATGAGATCGTATGAAAGTAAAGAGTAACGGAAGGGTTTCGGGGGTTTTGAAGAGCTCGGATTAGGGTTCAGAAAGAGTTGAAAAGCGAGTTTTGGGTCCTTTTGGAGACGAAGAAGTGAAGACAATCGAAAGGGAGAAATTGGCTTGTGGGTTTTCATTTGGATGCAGTTGGTTTTTCGTTGGCCAGTACTGTGCCTCGATTTATCGTTCATCGACTGAGAACAAAGAGAATTCGGGTAAAAATAGCGTAAAGGGACTGTGAGTGGTTGAGAGAGCTGGAAAGGGACAGAGTCGCCATTGCTGTATCCAAACGAAACGATCAAGGATAGCGCGAAGCTAGTTTCTTCCCTTCCGATGGTTTTTGGCGGTTTTCTTTCAAGAGAGAATCTTAGAAGAAAATCAATTTTTAGCCCATTTTTCACGTCAATATATATATATATTTATTTGATTTGATATTTTCATCAATATTTTGACACTTCAATAAATCTTAAAATCACTTTTTATTTTTTTTTTTAAGTTTTGAAATTAAAATTTATCGAATCTAATAAAATAATTATAATAGTTTCATACAAAGTGAATCTATTTTATAAATTTATATAGGAAATATCGAGTAAGTAAATAAATGTGCGTATATAAGGAATTGAAAAAAAAAAAATTAACAATGGGATTTACTATATGAACTTTTTTTTAGTACAACATGAGTATGAGCATGAGATTCGAACTACATATCTTTTGATATTGAACTATAGTCGAGTTTTACCGCATTTGAACATTAAAAGATATAAAGACTAAAATATAATATTTTTTTTTTAAAAGAAGATCAAAATGCTAGAGGATTAAAATGATAATTTTAACAATGAAATTAACATACATAATAAAGAGAAATTGTTTTAAATGACAAAACCGCTGAAAATATTTCCAAATAATAGCAAAATATCACTCTACCTCTAATAGGTCATAGTCTATCACAAAATTTCGTTGATGTCAGTAATTGCATACGCTTAGATAAACGATTATGTATGTTGATGTCAACGATCGCATATGTTGTTGTCAGCGATCACATACTTTTCTGCGCAAACGATAATTTTGCTTTTGTTATATCTTTGTCGATATAACTCCATTTTAATTAAATGACTACTCAAGGGAGGTATTATAAGCGATTCCGACTTACGCCCTGGATTCATTCATATAATGCTTGTTTACGGCTTATCAGGCCCCATCCCTACTTGACTAAGCTAAGGAACTACTGAAAATGGCACGAAATAGCAGACGGAATTAATCAATCACGCTACTCATACGGGAATATGAAAGCTACTAGGCCTGCTTAGGCCTGTTGATGGCGGATGGAAGTACTGAGGTGCGTTTGGATCAAAAGGATATATTGCTGAACCTAGTGACTGACTACTTTATACAACTACTCGTTAGTTAGCCTTAAAGCTAGCTCTTACTATTGAGGGTAAAAATGATATTTCACATGCCAAAAGGATTAATAACAGATAATTTTTTTAAAAGAATCAGCCATGACAAAATTTTTGTTTTCTTGGGTTATTTTGTACAATTTTCCAAATTACTAGCACTACCATTATATACAAACCCCAGTCCATTCCTTCCAATCATCTTCTTCCACGCCACAAGATCAAAGCTCATTCACTAACTTCAAATCACAACCGGTCATTCGAGTTGCGTACCGTACCGATCGAACCACCAGATGGAAACTCATTTCCTAGCGCCATCGGAACACTGCACCAACCGTTAACAGCCGTCAGAAGGAAGCTGCGTTTCCCTTTATCGAACAACCTGAGAGAGAAGGAGAGAGACCATTCTCTGTGTGAGTAAAATTGTTGGTTCGAGAGACAAAATGG
The DNA here is from genome assembly GCA_031780015.1 of Citrullus colocynthis. Lineage (NCBI taxonomy): Eukaryota > Viridiplantae > Streptophyta > Magnoliopsida > Cucurbitales > Cucurbitaceae > Citrullus > Citrullus colocynthis. Next base: position 781,244 of record QLSR01000596.1, on the reverse strand, counting down.
GTCGAAGAGTGGGAATGGAGTTTCGTCTTTAATGGGTTGTTTTTGGTAAAAGAAAGGAACCCTTTTTAGTTTGTGGGTTCAAAGAGTGAAAATCATGGGTAGCGAAGTGAATGAAAGCGACGAATACTCGCTGCTCAAGAATCTGAAGCTGGAAATTGATGGAGATGATGGGTGTTTTACTGTTTGCTTTTGGGTTTATCTCATGAATTCTACCACATTCCCTGTTTCAATCCTTCAGCAGGTTTAACTTTGCTCATCTTCTACTTGTGGTTTTGTTTCATTTTTTTCCCCCCTTTTAATGTCTTTCCCCAATTGATCTTGTATTCATTATCATATGTTGTTCTTTGTCTAAGATTTTGTGGGTGTACTGAAGCACCCCTTGTTGGTAGATTGGCTGCTCTGTGCTTGTAGTACATCTGATCAAATCTTTCATACCCTTATAGTATGTGTATACTGAGTTTTCTTTCAGGTGTTTCTATTTATTTATTTATTTATTTTGAGATTTTTGGGATCTTTTGAAACAAGCACATCAGTTCTTTACTCTGATCATGTTAATACTAAGGGCGCCACTTACTTTACTGCTTTTAAGTGTCAAGTGCTTCTATGAAGTTGAAGACTGTTATTCTAACATTGAAGATTCTGCAAAACCATTATAAAGGAATCTGTATGGATATTGAACTCTTCTCCTAACTCAAATGCAGTGATCACTATTGTTTAGGCTTCATTTGATGACGATTTAGTTTCTGAAAATTGTGCTTGTTTTCGCACAATTTCTTCATAATGGTTTTATCTCCCTTAAGAAATAGGTGAATTCTTAGCAAAATTCCAAAAAAAAAAAAAAAATTATTTTTTTAGTTTTCAAAACTTGGATTGGCTTTTCTGATAACACTTACAAAAAGTAGATTATAGTAGAAATTCGTTAGAACTAGTATTTATAAGTTTAGTTTCAAAAACCAAGTGGTATCTAATGGAGCCTTAGTGATTTCATAGTAAAATCCAGTTATTTCACTCTAGGAAACAATATATTCGATATAGGATGTATTCATTGAGTGTATTTCCTCATAAGCTTATTCAATTAAATCGTTCCTTCATCAAAAAATATTTCTGCATAAGCTTAACTAAACCTAAGCTTATTCAATGAAATCGTTCTTTCTGTCAAAAAATATTTCCACATAAGCTTACTTTTTGTTCGTTTTCGTATGTAAATAGTTTGAATTTCTAGCTTGTTGAGCTGATTAAAAGGATGTTATCAACAATCTAAAGATCTTTCGATTAATACCATTTTAATTTTCCTACTTTGTTTTGGTGGAGTTGCTTCAGGTGCAATTAGATTCCTCAGGCATGACTCCTTTTCTCATTCTAAGTGAAAGGAATAGACTGAAGATTATGCCTTTGACCACCTTACACAAAGCTGACGAAGGTTCCAGCCCTGGTAGTTCTTCTTCCGGGAATGTAGTTCCACATGAATATCTAGACATTGATTTTCCTCTGGAAAAATGGGTTCACATTGGATGTGAGGTATATTGCAGTATTATTGGCTCAATGACTTGCCCAGTTTTGCAGCTTAATATTCTTTTTCAAACTGTGTTATTTGATTAAATTGGTCTTTGCTCTTACTATATTCTCATATTTCCAGTTTGAAATATGTTACAAATTGTTTTAGGGAAAGCAATTTATTATAAACAACTTGTGGTCAATGAAATTGCCGATTGTTGAACCAAATGCTGTAGTTATTTTAGAGTTAAATGTGGGCTGAGAGTACCAAATCTGTTTGTGCCATTATCTAGGAAATGAAGAATTGTAACTCAATAAACATTAAGGAATCACAATTTTAAACTTAACAGAGAAAATTATTATGAAAGATTATTAAACGTTTGTCTAAAAATAAAACTAAAGATGGAGACAGAGAAGTGATAGAATGCTGAAGATATGTAACCAATTATTCCATTATGTGAATGGTAGATGGTGGATGTGGTGAGGAGAAAGAAACAAGAATCAGTATCCAGGACTGTTTGTGCATTTCTTTTCAGCTTGTATGCAGTTGCATGTATAAATCAGGGAAGAACTATATAAAGATAGTTTTTATCAGAAGTGGTTTATCAATTGGATGGTATTATCTCAAGAGATGATGATTCCTTGAAGTTAGAACGACTTGTCTTTTACTTATGGTCTAGGGAGGTTAAATGGTGGAACTTGTGGTTCAACATGAATTTGACATAAGCTATGCGTATGCATATTGGAAATGAAGCTTCATATACGAATACTTAACTACACTGCACATGTTTATGGTTGGTTGCCTTTCTTCCCTCTAGCAAATGTGCTAGCTATATTAGAGGTGCTTATTTTCTTAGTTTTTTTTTCCAGGTCGCCACCAATTTTGTCAGGCTGCATATTGATGGTAAAATGGTTGGAGAAAAGCCTATATCATCTTCACCCGGTGAAGACACCTTTCCAAGGGGTCTGGGGAGGATTGTTTTAGGCAATAATGGTGAAGACAACAGCATGCAGGGCTATGTGCATAATGCAAAAGTTTTGCCTTCAGTTTCGTTGATCAGGGATCATTATGCTGAGGTGCAGCGGGATTGTCTTTTCCGATGTCAATTTTAAATGAACTAACCAAATTTCTTGGCAAAACCAAGAATTTTTCCCCTTACTAATATATGCTGCTACCAGGACCTACCTGTTAAATTATTTATTGACAACTCTTCCACCATGGAGATTGAAGAGGGCAGTGATGGCATATGGAATATAGTTGGTGGCAAGGTTAGGGAGCTTTCTGTTACCTTGTTTCTGGCTGCCATATTGATATTTTTGGACCACTTCTCATTTCGTTTCTTCCTTGCGAGCCATAGCCATCTTGTCGTAGAAATTTTTCATTGGATGTTATGCTGTTAGATTCCTCTGACCAGCCTGTTCTGAAGGAACTCGAGGTTTGTGCCAATGATATTAATCTGACCTGTCTAGTGGTAAATTAGGTTTGGTTAACATCTTGACGCTCAGTTTGGAAGTGTTACTTGTTATGTGACAGGTTGTTGCCTCCCTCATCTATGCTGAAAGTGGGGAAGCTGTGGAGAAGTCAGGTGATGAAGAAGCTCCCCTTTTGGCAAGCTATGATGGTGTTGAATTTGCTTCCAGTGATAGACCAAGTAAACTGTTGCATGGGCGTGCCTCCTTTAAGCTAAAAATATCTCAGGTAGATACGCTGGATAAATCTGCAGATATTGGTCTGTAGAACTTAAAAATTCTGAACTAATTTCCGTATAGCAAAACTATATAATAAATATGAAATTTTTTTCTTGAGTTCTTCAGGAGAACATGAAGATAATGGTTCCCAGTACATGTTATTCTGTCATTTGTCTTTGAAATGTTTGATAGTTTTGCTAATTAGGAATCATTTACATCATAATGTCCTTGACTGGGAACTCTTCAGTCTATGAGCGCAGTTACTTCTTTTGTTCTGAATTGATTTATGTTATGCACTTCCCCTCTTGTTGCCAGGAGGAATCATTTTTAAGGAAAAAAAAACTAATATTATAAAATGGGAGGCACTGAGGAACAGAAAATTCCTCCTTATGTCTAAACTAGATTTCCTCCACCTTGATCTTTTCAGCTTGTGTTATAGCTACTCTATGACTTTCTTTTTTACGATTTCAGCTATCTTCTAAATGTGATAACAAGCTCTTCCGCATTAGATTTTGCATACCTAGTGTTGAGGGGTATCCCTTCTTCGAGGCTCTCTCTTCTCCAATTCGCTGTATCTCAAGGAGTCGAAATACTCGTATGTCTACTTTGATGTTGAAAAGATCTACCTTCCATCCACTCGATGGATCTCGGTCATCTGGTTTGGACAATGGAACCTCAGAACATGAGCATGTTTCAGTAGATGAAGAAAAACCAAGTCTGCTATTGAAGAGGATTAAGTTGGGACAAGATAGACCAACCCCTAATGATGATCCTTCATCAGGGCAACCAGATGAGGAATGCAATTCTCATTCTTTTACTGCTAATGGGGTATTTGCCATTTACTTCTTCACTTTGAACTAAACTAACATGCAATCTAATTTTGGATGATTGATCATTAAAAGAAGACTTTGTGAAGATAAGGATGGTTAGGTTGCATTGTGAATGAAATTCTTATGATATTGATAATCTATTTACTCGTGTTAGTCATATTGTTAAGTGTTGTTTGCTCTAGGCCGAAAACACAAGTTTAACAGGACCAAAAAATAATGGATCAAGAGGAGCCTCCCCATCAGACTCCGGGAGCACTGAAGCCAGGCATTCGGCTCTAAATAGAACTACAACCAATGGCAATCCAATATCAGATGTGAACATTTTCAAATATTGCCTAGCAGGTTTATCTGAGAGGTCACTTCTGCTCAAGGAGATTGCAACCTCTGTGTCACAGGAAGAAATTCTGGAATTTGCCGAGCATGTTTCCCTATATTCTGGATGCTTGCACCACAGGTAATCTTCATTCATCGATGCCTGGTAATTGTACTGTATTTGGGATTCCTGTGACATCTACCTGCAAGGTTTGTCAAAATATTTTCAGTCTGAAAGAATTATAGGTCTCCCTATATTCGAAGTTTTATGCATTGCATCAGTAGAGTTTCGTTGTGAGTTCAAAATTGCAATAGAATCTTTTTCCCCCTTGTAATGATATAGTTATGCATGCTAACTTGGATGTCCCTCAACTACCTTGCCATGTCGTACCTTTTATCGGATGTAACTTTGAGTTTGTTGCCTTATACACCATTCTAATTCTCTTCCAGTAAGGAATCTTTTACATTCTAATTCTCTTCCAGTAAAGAATATTAAATTTTTTTTTCCTTTCAGGCATCATTCTCGTCCAGTAAGGAATCTTTTACATTCTAATTCTATGCCAGTAAAGAATATATTAAATCATTTTTCCTTTCAGGCATCAAATATTAATGTCAAGAAAATTAATAGAGGAGGGAACGCAAGTTTGGAACTCAATCTCACATAATAAGCATCATGTTCACTGGAAGAATGTTGTTTTCGAGATTGAAGAGCATTTCATGAGAATTTCTGGCTGCAGCTCTAGATCTCTCACTCAGCAGGTACTTCCCTCTTCTATTGAAAGAATTTACTCTTTATGATTATTCAAATTTGAAATGATTTATTTTGTTTCTGGAGTTATCTATTCTACAATGTCTCAATTGGGTTATATGATGTTAGCTTTGGGTATGGGGTCTTATCGAGCTGCTTTATTTCATTTGATTACTCATACTTTGTTAAACCACCCATAAGAATCATATTCTGACTTTTATCGGGAGAATATCCAACATCGGATTCCATTGAGTGAATAATGGACCCAGATCCTAAAAACAACAACGTTTTTTTCTATTAAATGAAAGAGAGATCCACCAGGGCAAAAATACTATAGATGCAAGATATAGAAGGGGAATGTGCACTTAATTCATTCAGGCCTTTGAATGAACTTTCAACAGGCTCTAAAACTAGACATATTTCCCTTAAAATCGCTAATCGAAGATTTTTTCTTTGTCTTTTTAATTGATGATAAATTTCAGGACTTTGAGTTGCTGAGAAGAATTTCTGGTTGTCAAGAGTATCTGGCCCAAGAGAACTTTGAAAGAATGTGGTGTTGGTTATATCCTGTAGCTTTTACTCTATCCAGACAATGGATAAATGCAATGTGGAGTTCTTTATCGCCTAAGTGGATTGAAGGATTCATTACCAAGGAAGAAGCTGAATTATCACTTCAAAGTCCAACAGGTCTTCAAGATCCTGGGACGTTTATTCTTCGATTTCCCACCTCAAGAAGCTGGCCTCATCCTGATGCTGGTAGCCTGGTAGTTACCTATGTCGGCGATGATTATGCTCTTCATCACAAACTTCTTACACTAGATCGCATTTTCAGGTAATAAGGTCATTTTGTATCCTTGTTATGAATTACATTGTAACTTGTATCATGTCATATTTGCTGGATAGTCTCCCTAATTTAAGTTTCTTTCCAAGGCTAATTTTAGAGTGAAGTTTAGAAGAACCCATGAGGGGAGCCTGGTGGTTATAAAGTTCAAGTTTCAAGTTGAAAACTTAATGACTAAAATCTTTTATAAGGAGTAGGACCCCTGAACTCTGGTTACAAACTTATGGAACAATAAGAGAAGTTTAGGAAGACATACATTTCCTTATATATGTATCATAGGAACCAAAATAGAACTAAACTAGTATAAGAACTACAAGATAAATCAAGTGTTCGAGATACTTAGATCTTCCCCTCTTTAGATTTTTCTCAAGCTTTAAATCACTCACAAAAAATAATGCTTCACTTCCTCCTATCTCATGCCCTCTATTTCTAACTGAATATCATAACGACTTTCCTAACTAATTATTAGTGTATCCTAGTAACATCCCTATCAATGTACTAGTGAAAGAAACAATGAATTGGCCGGATATGGCATTGAGGTTCTCTGATATACACTGAAAGGAAAAGAGGAAGTGTAAACATGATTCTCTGAGGTATGTTATGTGGAAAGGATTAATGAAAAACAAATTATGAAAGATATTTATCGCATGAATGTAATGAGTTTCCTTTACAGTAGAAAACGTGCTTGTTCAAAAATTTTTCAACTATTCTCAGCAAGTTTTCTATGACGCCTACATGTCATTGCAAATTTAGTGATAATGTACTCTGATTAGAAGCAGAATTGGCATTCTACATGGCTAAACCAAAAGGTCTTTTCTTTATAGTTCTCCTGAAGGAGAGAAGAATATGAGAAGTCTTCAGGACATGCTTCTAGCAGAACCTGAGCTCTCTCGTTTGGGAAGGTACAATCCGAAACTTTATGAATTGTTTTCATCTCTTCATTCAATCTCATTTCATCCATTTTCTTCCTGTGTTTGTGGGGAGGAGACTGACTGCTTTGCTAATTTTTATAAATCTATAACATGCAGGACAATTCGAAGTCACTGAATCGTTAGAAAATGGCAGTATCCATCCACACCATATGTGTAGTCTGCTTTAGTTACAGATAGCTCTCACCAGTTAAGTTGTACATATTGCGAATACAGGAGTTGTTTTGGAAAGAATATTTATAGGCAAGTTGGAACCATTCCAGAACCAAGATTCAAAAGGTGAACCATTCAGTCATCATCTTCATATACTCTTCCTCTCTTCGAAACATCATTCATAAAAAACTAGAGTTATAGGTGAAACTTCGTCTCAGTAGCGCTTGTACGAGAACTTGCACGTCAGAGACGATTATATCAGATGAGATCACCCTCTTCAGTCAGGATATCTCATCCCTTCAGCAGTTTTGATTTGTACTTCTTTAACAAAACCTTGAATTAGTAGGCAATTCTTGTGATTTTTTTTTCTCTTTTAATCCCAAAGTAGTATCTACTGTATAAGTTAAACTGGCTCTACTAAGAGTGATTCAAAGTCTGCCATTATTTAGGTGATATCTTTATCTTCTTCTGCCCTTGAAAAGAACATTTAAAGTAATATTTGTTGAGATCCCATTTCAGGTCACAGAAAGCCAAAACATGTGATGTGAATAAATATGAAAGTAGAGTCTAGAAAAGATGGTTTTCATCAGCTGTATTACTTCCTAATTTTGCCATTAATATGTTTGGTTTGTGAGTTTTCCTACTCCTTGAGGGAAAGACAAAAAGGACAGATGGTATAGAACCCATGGGTGACAGCAAAACCTTTCACTTGATGCATGTTTTACCGATTCCTTTTTCATCCTTCTCTTTTGAGTCTCTACTTTTTCTACCAACTCATCAATTGTTGGTTGGTTTCTCCAACTTTCTTAGATGTATTTTAATTTATTCATCTCAATGCTCTCTGTACTGTTTCTAAGTCTTACTATTTTGTTATCGTTTCCCTGTCATGACAATTTTTTAATACTTTAGTATTAATGAACTATTGTTGGAGGATTTGGTCGTCAATAATAGCCATGAAAATAATAACTAAAAAAAATAGATTTTGATGATACCTAAGATTTAATATTTTACGAGTTTTGACAAGGTTAGACGATTATCTTTTGAGAATAATTAAAATGTGTGTAAGTTTGTATGGATATTCACATGTAAAAAGAAACATTAAAAGACTTTAAAAACTAATTAATTAAAGGTTTTATTTTTCATTTCGGTTTTTTAACTTTTAACTTTAGAAAAAAATGGTCTGATGCATTGTCATAATGTCTATTTTAATTTTTTAAAGAAACAACCATTTTTTTCCACAGAATTTCAAAGAAGGAAAAAAGAAAAAAAAAGAAAAAAGAAAAAGAAAAGAAGTCTATTTTAGTCCTTTTAACTTAAATAAATAAATAAAAGAATTGTCTTTATTTTCTCACTTGTGTTCATCCAATATTTACTTGCCAACCTACAACTAACCTGTGTGGCAATTTACAAGCTCCTTCAGCAATTAATACACAAGCTCAAAGCTGCCATATCAATTTATTGAAAGTAAAATAAAGAGAATCACAATGATTATTTTTCTAGAAACTGTTGAGACAAAATTGACACTTTGAAGCTTTATACACCAAAATGAAATGAAACTAAATGTTTTCAGATCAAAATCAACCTTTTTGAAAATTCAACGACTCTTGGTTGAAATTTTTTGAAAGTATATGTTCCGTTTAATCATCTTGTTTTTTATATTAAAAGATTGTTCTACTAAATATATGGCCAAATTAAAAAAAAAAAAAATGATTTTTATATACTTAACATTCAAATCAACATATGAAAATGATGTTTATATACTTAATTTTTTTTTTTTTTATAAAAAAAATCCACAACAAAATAATTACCAAACAAAGTCTTAAGAATCCAATTTAAACTTTTAATTAAAATGTAGTGATAGAATTGGATGCAAACAAAGAAGAAGCCTCCTTAGTGATATGAATCAAAAGGGCTTAAGCTTTCCTTTATACCGACAGAGACAAGGTAGGTTTTCCATGCAACAATTTTCAACTCAGAAAAAGGTTGACTTTTCCTAAAATAATAATAATAAATAGTTGCTCAAAGTCATAAGTCTGAATTGCAGCAAAATGAAAAGGCAATGTGTTTAAAATGTTTGAAACCAAAAGATTCAAAATAGAAGGCTGTAAGTGTAAACAGTGAGATCCAACCACATGAAACTTGAAGAATATGTGTTTTTCACAAAAACCCTTCTCAATTTTGTAAAGAACTTTGATAATAAATGATTAACCAAATGTTAATTAGTATAAAGTTTAGATTAGGAAATATAATGTTTTTTGAGTAGAAACAAAATGGTGATAGGGACAAACTGCCTACTCTTACTTCTTTGTGTAATCATGATAAGGGAAAGATCTTAGCAAACCAAAATAAAAACCATAAATTTCAACTTGATTTGATGAGTCTTTGCGTAAGTGAAATGTCTAAGTATGAGAAGATTATCAAAATCTGTTGTAGTACTGTTCCAAAGACATTTTCTAAACACGTGTCAGAATGTGATTGGTGTGAGTCACTTGTCTTTTTAACAGACTTTGCATTGAAATTGGAGACATGTCATTCAGAAAAAGTACAGACAAAACACAAACCCACATGAGCAAAATAATAAAGCCTTCATTTTTGTCAAATGAGCCAATCATGATATGAACCCTTCCTTCTCTTCCTTTCCCATTTATAGTCTCAAGAAAAGCTGCTATCTTCTTGCAAAGTTGCATCTTATTTCTTGTTCTTCTTTCTTCTGTTTCCAATTGCTGCTTATGCCACAACTGATGAAGATCAGGTAAGTTTATACAGCACTTTTCTCTTTTTGGCTTTGGTTTTGTTATTGCTTCTCTGTTGAAATCTTGCATCCTCTAGCTAGACCAAGTCTCTTTTGCTTCTTTGTTTTAAGCTCCATTCTTCAAGTTCCTTTTTGTCAAGAAAAATTCATGAAGAAATGTATTTTTTTTCTCTTGAAAAGAAGCGCAACCGCAGAGATCTTGGATCTTGGGGTTGTTAATTTTATATCTATATTGGTGTTATTGAGTTTTTTTCTGCATCTACAGTTAAGCGGAAGAAATGTCACAAGTTTGAGAATGGCTTCCATGTAAACTGTTCTAAACATTTTCATGGTCTGCAGAATCAAATGGATAGAGGCCAGGCTATAGCATTCTACGTCACAATCAGTTGTGTCGCATTTGTCGTGTCGAAGATAATCATAGCATTACTTCTTTACAAGCGCTGGGAAAGAAGACACATGATATACGAAGATGGGATATCAGGTATGATCAAACATGAAAAGTAGAAATTTTCTTCTTTTTAGAGGTAGTTAAATTAAACACAGTGTCGAGAACAACGAGTTCAATGTGAATTTATATGCTTAGGTGGGAAGATGGTCATGTTCAAGTCTCCAGCAACAAAGTTTTTAAAATCAGATGCATTCCTGAAGAAAACATTGAAACTGAACAACAAGGACATCATTGGCTCTGGAGGCCATGGGATTGTTTACAAACTTGCACTAAGTGATTCCATGACATTCGCTGTGAAAAGACTGAACAGAGGAAGTGCAGAAAGAGATCAAGGATTTGAGAGAGAATTGGAAGCAATGGGAGATATAAAGCATCGGAATATCGTGTCGCTTCACGGATACTACACTGCTCCTCACTATAATCTCCTTATATATGAGCTAATGCCTAATGGAAGTCTGTATGCTTATCTACATGGTATGTATATATATCAAAGCCTTCAGTTTCCCTAAAGCTTCTCAGATGATATAGCACATTATTCTGTCCTAAATTTGAGGATACTGCAGGAAGATCAAATGAGAAAGTTTTGGATTGGCCATTACGGTATAAAATAGCAGTAGGTGCAGCAAGAGGCATATCGTACCTTCATCACGACTGCATCCCACACATCATACATAGAGATATCAAATCGAGCAATATATTGTTGGATCAAAACATGGACGCCCAAGTGTCTGACTTTGGATTGGCAACGCTGATGGAACCTGACAAGACTCATGTATCAACAATTGTGGCAGGCACATTCGGGTACTTGGCTCCAGGTAGAATTTAACAACCCATTCTACTTTACTGCTCCCTTGACATGGATAATACTAACTTCATTTTCGCAGAATACTTCGATACTGGGCGAGCAACGGTAAAAGGAGATGTCTACAGCTTTGGTGTAGTTCTTCTTGAGCTCTTAACAGGGAAAAAACCGACTGATGAGGCATTTATGGAAGAGGGAACTAAACTTGTGACTTGGGTAAGCGAATCATGAACCATTTTCAGTAGCCTAAGAAAGTCATAGAGCCTTTAGGTTGGTTGATTACTCATTGGTTCTACAAATGGATAGTTTTCAATTGATGTGTTTGAGTAAACTGTTTCCTAGTGAGCCATTCATTTCACCAACAACCCAGATGTTGCAGTGACATCTTTCATGGGGCAACGGATTGAATACTCAAGTGCTATAAATTGGAAACATCATTCACAAAAAAAGAATATATAGAGTTGAACAACAAGCTAGTCCATATCTAACTTTCGTGGTGTCATGTAAATGACAGGTGAAAACAGTTGTTCAGGAGAAAAGAGAAGAATATGTACTTGACAGTAGTTTGGGCTGTTGTCCAGTTGACGAGGTTAATGGCCTATTTAGCATTGCATTGAAGTGTCTTGAACCGGAACCCAGTCAGCGACCGACAATGGCAGAGGTTGTCAAAGTGCTTGAGCAGATAAAGTCAAATAGCATTGTAACAGACTCTTGAGTCGGTCCCTTCTAAGCTCTAACATGTATTACACTTATTGCGATCTCTCATTTGTAACTTGTTTGGTGGAACCATATCCAAACGTTCATTCAAACTAATAAAAGCACAAGAAAAATTTGGTCCTATTTCAAAACTGCAGCCAATCCAGTTGCAATAGAAGCCTTCAAAGTAGGAGAAACAGGGGAGTCACCAAAAAAAACATCGAAAAGAGCCAAAGTCACATTATTTGATTCAACTGTATCTTCAATTCCTGTTGGTGGGCCATCTACTGAGATGCTAACCTGCAATTCACCAATTCTCCAACATCAGAATAAGCAGAACGAAACTTGCTCGATGAATGCCTATGCAATTACATAACTGGAAGGAAAAGAAAAGAGAATGTCAGTCAGTTAAAGTTCAAACATACAAGCATCTTTGCAGGCTCCAACCATGTCAAGAATATGAAAGTTCCTTTCTTAAGAGATCGTCCCTCGAAGATGCTATGAAAGGTAGATAATGCAGATTTATCAACTGGTGTTGGTGCTTTGATTCTTGGAGAAATGGCATCATCCAAAGCGTCCCAGAAAGTTTTACCATCGACATCTCGGACAAGAACAATCTGTAAAGATTTTTCTGAAGGAGCTGCCATTAAAAGACAAGAAACTTGTTACTTACATAAGCTTCAAAGCAATGGGAAAAAGTGGGAAAGGAAAATAGCATTCTCCCTTCCACAACTTCTATAATCATATACTTATGTAGAATTTATATATACGGTTATTACACTTAAAAATTATATTGAACAAGGAAGAATCCTCCTGAATTGCAGCAGCCGATCGTCCCCTCCAAGCGTTTAATTCATTTGTGATGGATGGATTGATGTATAGTCCTGCAGCATAGACCTTAACACCAATGATTGCAAAAACTTTCTCTCTGTAACCTGAAATATTTGCAGCTAATGAAGATCAGGTTGAAGAATATAGTTCAGTTAAAAGTATCAACATTTTGGATGTATAAAATTCATAGGTAGCATGAAATATCTCTGACTGAGTTTCTGTAGTTTGTATGTCTCAAAGTAGAATAAATAGTCAACTTCTTACAACAAACGAACTGCAGTCTGAAAGATGTTCGTTTTTCTTTTCCTTTGATCCTAAAAAGATGTCGAAAATCCTTCCGTTCTTGACAGTTGGAAGCAAATTCCGTTGGCTGCAGCAATGCAACTTATGTACTAATAACCATTTGCAGCATACAATGATAAGAGCTTTTCGTTCTAATGGTTCTCTTAAACACATTGCAGGAAAAATATGAGCTGCAGATGATTTTAACAGTTTAAATTTTCATAAAATCAGTCTTTCCTTAGTAGAATTCAGTGTAGAAACATAATAAACTGACCTGTTCCAAGCAGTGACAGCGAAGTTGGGCAGCCCGGCAGAGTCAAGGACGTAGGAAATTTCACATTGGTTGAAGGTTCCTCCACATATCCTGCATGTCCAACTGTTGTAGCCCATCGATTAAAGAGCAAACGATTTCAGTATTACTTTCTGAGAAAAACAACAAAAATGGGATATTATTCTTCCTACTCCTACTCTACTAGACAACAAGATTACATGGTTGAAAAAAACAAAATACAGTTGTTGATGTAGTTAAGACAATGGCCTGTCCATTTCGAGCGGAGACTTGGTGGATCATTGTTCGAGAAGGAGATTGTTGGTATAAAGCTGATATAATATCTCAATCTGCTAAATATCCTACCCAACCATTGTAGAAATACCCTTAATGACCAATGGCAAGTAAATTGAGGGCATGTTAGGAAGTTATTTTCAAAAGGTAATCACTTATTTTCATATTCAACATCACTCTAAAAATGGTTTTAACTATTTAAAGGTGATTTTGAACATGATCATTTTAAAATCACTTCCAAACATCCTCCTGATTTAGATATTCATATTTTGGTTACGAAAACTTTCCGGCATATTTCAGTTCTAATATTCTAATCACATGAATCAACATCACTTGATCACAAAATGCCAGTCTTTACTCAACATTACCCTCAACTTTACAGATCATTACACTCAACTTCATCTGATTTCAACACCAAATTTCTTTTTATACATGAATCAAAACCTAAACCCCAACCTTGACAAACAGAGTGTCTATTTAGAATGACTTTCTGAACTCAACACTTAGAAAGTCAATCCAAACAGACCCTAAAGCTCGATCTTAGGCAGAAACTCAAAAAGTCACCATTAACATCAAAAGAAGGAAACACAAGGTTCAAAAGAAGCAGATATGGAAGAATCATTTAACATTCCATTACCTGAAGCGAGGGAAGAAGAAGCTTTGAGAGAGAGATTCGAACAAAATCCGAAGTTCCTGTTGAGCGAGAAAGTAGAGTGAATTTGGTACAAGGAGAGAGTAGGAATTGGGGGTTTTGTTAGAAAGCAAATTCTGGGATTGGAATTCCATCTTCCAGTAGGAATGGCTGGTGGGAGCCTTAAGGGAGTGGAATTTACAGCATTAGCAGCCATTGTAGAGATTTCTTCTGCTCTTTCAATACTCTGAGTGAAAGGAGTGGATAAGAGAGGAGAGATTCTTTAGTCTTGTTGTTTCCAGGTTATTGGTCCAAAAGCGTAGCTTTCGATTTGGATTTTTTTGTCCTATTAATGACAGTTTTCTGTTGTTATTTTTACCCCTTCCATTTATTTTATTTTATTAATTTTCTTAAGAGCGTGATTCTACTCTCAAGTCAATTATCATTTAATTAAACTCACTTTGATTACCTTATACTTTCTTGCTCATGTTTCATTTTCATATAAAAACACTTCCTTTTTCAACTGCAAAGCAAGTTTATTAGAAAATGTCTTATATACCTGTAATCTTTTCAAAATTGCAATATTATCTTGCTTTTATAAATTTCAAAACTATTATTAAAGTAGAAATCATTTAGAATGTTAATTGAAAACTCGACATGGTGGTGATTTAAAATACGATTAGCATACTTGCATGAATTAAGTAAAAAAGAATGACATTCAAACACACATCGACTGCTTGTCCAACATTCTAACCATTTCTTTTTATCCGAGGATAATTTTAAAATGTTTATAAAATGGTGAAGGTAATGTTACGATTTTAGAAAATATATGGGTAACTTTTAAACAATGGTCAAAATTTAGGGGTATGTTTTATAATCTAACCATTATTTGTGGCATGAAGATGCAATAAATTGAGAGGGTAATTAATTGCTGGCTTAAATATTGTTCGACTAATTAAAACACTACAACCATGACTAAATTAAATGTCCAAGGTTCTAATCTTCAATCACTTCCAATACATTATTGAACTAAAAATGAATTGAGTTAGTTTGAAAAACTTTTCATAGGTGTATAGTACTAGAAGTTTTTTAATTGTGCAAGATTTGTTTTTTAATAGGACAATTGAGAGGATGAGGGATTAAAGCTCCGTCCTTAAAAGAGAAGAAATGTATGTCAATTGTTGTTGAGTTAAACTCATTTTGGTAATTGTGTAAATTGTATTACTTTATCATTTTTAGCATGTTATTGATTTTATTTAAATATGCACAATTATTGATTGATTTTAATGTTACGAGATGTGCTATTAACATAAATATTTAAATATGCACAATTATTGATTGATTTTAATGTTACGAGATGTGCTATTAACATAAATATAGTTGAATCATTCACACATTATAGAAAGTTTAAGGTTGAAACTTTTCATACCTCATATTTATTATACTCAATAAAAATATATATATTGATTGGTGATATAAAATCTAATTAATAAGTTGATTTATTTCAATGTAAATTAATTATAAATAACTCAAAATAATAACTAAGTTAGAGATTTAGAAGGGTTTTTTTTTTTTAAAAAAAAGAATTAAAAACTTTTAAATGGGTGCATTGCACGTGTAATACAGCCAGTAATACCGAGCAAAGCAAGCAAAGTAACTTTTGAACGTGCAACTCGATCCGATCGTCGTCTATACCGAAGCAAGCAAAGTAACTTTTGAAAAAATTAAAGTAACACAAATCAATTTATATTCTAATCATCTTCCCAGTAAAATTGATGAGATTGAGAGTGTTAAAAAGTAAATAAATAGTTGAAGAGGAAATGGGAGAAAGTGATAGAAAACGGAATGCATCCAAAAGAGGAAAAAAAGAAAAAAAAAAAAAAAGGTTGTATAATATAGCTTAGCTTTACTTCATTTTTATTTACTTTGAGTCCATATATATATATATATATGTATATTTTCATAATAAATTTTTATGTTAATTGAGTTAGGTTGTTTTTAGATTTAAAAATGAATTATATTAGTTTTTATTTATCAAAATTTAACACAAATGCAATACACAATGATAAATCATTTAAAATAAAATTATGGTTGTATTTTAAGAAATTTATTGAGCATAGTATTTGAATAAAATTATACTGAACCATTGAGATAAAAAAGAAAATAAAAGAATAAAAAATTGTTAAATATAAAAAGTATATGGACTAAAAGTATGNCAAAAGAGGAAAAAAAAAAAAAAAAAAAAAAAGGTTGTATAATATAGCTTAGCTTTACTTCATTTTTATTTACTTTGAGTCCATATATATATATATATATGTATATTTTCATAATAAATTTTTATGTTAATTGAGTTAGGTTGTTTTTAGATTTAAAAATGAATTATATTAGTTTTTATTTATCAAAATTTAACACAAATGCAATACACAATGATAAATCATTTAAAATAAAATTATGGTTGTATTTTAAGAAATTTATTGAGCATAGTATTTGAATAAAATTATACTGAACCATTGAGATAAAAAAGAAAATAAAAGAATAAAAAATTGTTAAATATAAAAAGTATATGGACTAAAAGTATGCATATATAAATACACATATAATTAATTTTTTTTTTTAATTTAAAAGACACATTTAATATAATAAATGAGAATAGATACTTTTTAACTTATTTTTCAAAAATTATGGACTAAATTGGCTAAAATTGAAACTTCATGGACTAAATGCACCTATTTTTTTTCTCCAAAAATAAAAGTTGATAATTTGAGCATAACATAACTAATTGATATGTATATATTACCAACTAAGGGTTAGAGATTCAAATTTTTCACTAAACATTAACTTGAGACATGAACTAATACAAATTGAGACAACACCCAAAACCATATGTCTTTATTATGTATATGGAAATGTTGTTGTCTCAATCATGACTTGGTATGTGCCATTTGGTGAGCTTTACCATATGCACGTGCTATTGGCATCGACCTAAGGACACCCAAGCTCCACATCACCGAGCCAAATGCTCATGGCACCTCAATTCCCAACAGAAGAGCAGGAAGAGCGAGTTCCTTTTTTTTTCAAAGGAGGTCCTTTTCTTTCTCCGGACCGATGACTCGCTTGTTCCGTGCTGCTAACTATTATAGGAGGAGTCCCCTCGAGACTACCAGTAGTTTCGCAGCTGGATTCCCTAGTTCCAATGTTCTTTTGATTGCTAAACTCTACTTGAGACTTTCCCTTAACATACATGAAGAGAAGAAGAGAGGGGGGTTCCTTGATATTAAGGCGTCAAGGCGGTCGAAGAAGGCCACAAGTGGAAGCAACCGATGCTTTGGTCATTCAGTTGACTCCTTGCTGCCAGTCTGTGCTTGCTGTCATGCTGGCAAAAGCAGGGGTTTCGGCCGGTTTTACCTACTATTGGATTTGAACCACATGCTTTGTAACACGTCATCTTTGCAAATCATACTCTTGGGAACATTTTAAAAAAAAAATAGTAAAAAAAAATACTTTAGTGTATCTCAAGATGCACTCATACTGCATTCTACTATCATCAAGCACATAAAAAATGAAGTAAGAATAATTTGTCACGTGCCAAATTATAATTGAATAATTTGGTAATCGGTAAAGAAAAAAAAAAAAAAATTGAACAAGAAGGGTCGCCATCACGTGCGCGTTCTTTGAGCTTCCTTCGATCTCTTCCTTTTCCACTTTTTCCTCCAAGAAGATTCCGATTCTACCACCCCACTGTAACGTCTCCACCATTAATGGATTTCTAGCCGTTACAATCTCAACAATATCCATTTCATCTCCCTCCTATAAATTCCTCCTTCAGCTTCTTCCTTTTCAGATCTGTGTTCCAGTTCCCTTCAACACTTCCATCTGATCGCAGCAGAACAGAGTGTACGATCAATGGCGAAAGCGGCCAGTAGTCTCTCCTTTTTGCTTCTATTCCTCTCGTTCCTTTCAGGTAAATTCTCTCCAGATCTGTTCAAATTCCGCCACGTTTTCAAATGATCACTCAACAATTTCTGCTTCCGATTCTTCTCCAGGCCTTGATTTGCTGGCAGTAAATGCACAGGTGAAATCATCGTTATTATCAAATTAGGGCTTACGGAAACAATCATTATAACAATTCTCTGAAAACTGAATTCCAATTGTTCTCGTTTTTGTGCCATGAATAATTTTGCAGAAAACGTGGTGCATTCCGAAGCCTTCGTCTGATCAAGCGACGCTGTTGGCGAATATCAATTACGCTTGTGCTCATGTAGATTGCAAAATAATGCAAAAAGGATGCCCCTGCTCTGACCCTGATAATTTGATCAACCATGCAGCCATAGCTATGAGTTTGTATTACAATTCCAAAGGGAAGAATCAATGGAATTGTGACTTCAGAGGATCTGGTCTCGTGGTCATCACTGATCCAAGTTAGTTCAATTTAACACCAACACCAAATGGATTTTCATTTTTCTTTTGTGTTTTGATCTTCATTTTAATATGTGGTTTAAATTTTGTTTGCAGGTTATGGGAACTGTATTTACCCTTGAATTGAAGTGTTAGGAGGCAAATTGCTTTTGCTCAAAACTAAATTCTGTTATTATTTATGAGATGGGGACAGTTGTTATAAAGTGATTTTTAGTATAAAGTTCGATACTTCTTAGAATTAAAGTTGTGATGTAAGTGGGAAAAAAATATATATATTGGAAAGTTCTATAGAAAATAAAAATAAAAATAAAATAAAATATAGATATTGAATTGCAATAATTTGTGTTATTGTGTTCGTATTGGAATTTGAACATCCCCACCCAAAAGAAAGAGTCCAATGGTTGGCGTTGACTGTCAAATTTTTTTAAAAAATGGATTAAATCATTCAAATTGTATTATTTAACCTGTAATTTCTTGGGTCACACCCTCTTATTTACAAATGGTAATATAGTATAAATGTTTTTTTTAAAAAAAAAAAAATCAATGATCAGTAGGTGAGGGATTAAAAAGAGGGGAGTTTAAATATCAATTTAAACTCTCAACTAATAATTGTATCAATTAAAACTCTAAATTTCATTAATGTATCAACCTTCCTTTATGTTTTATCGGGATACGCTTATGGAAAGTTTTAAGGTTTAAATTGATATACTTAAAAGAAAGTTTTAAGGTTTAAATTGATATACTTATGAAAATTCAAGATTTTAATTGATACCATCAATAGTTTGGAGTTTAAAACGATACAACTCCAATTGATATCTAATCACATAATTAATTTTACATATACATATAGTGTGAATTGAATAACTATTAAATTTAATATCTTTTGAAAAGAAAAAATATATAAATTTATTAATATGCATGTATGTGTATATGAGGTATATATATATATATATATATATATGGAGAATTTAACAAGAAAAAAAAAGAGTGAGAAATAAACCTTTTTTTATTGCATGTTTGTTTAAAATGATTATGATGTATATTTTTATGTTTAAAATCACTTTGAAATATGTCTACCTAAAACTTATTTAGGTCCATTTGGATTGATTTGTGAAAAAAATATTTATCAAAAAACTCATTTAATGAATTCCGTAAATTGAAAAGCCAAACTAAACCATTGGTTTGGTTTGATTTTTTAGTATAAAATTGGACATATTATTTTGTAATTGAAAGAAACAAAAAAAATATTGGTATGAATCGGTTTTTTATTAGAAAAATCAATCAAAATAGTGTGTATAATATGCCCTTAAAAATAAATTCTAAAATTTTGTATCATTTAGTATTTTAATGATTATATGGTGCACATATATTTGTAAAAAAAATGCCAATTATTATGGAGCTTTAAAAAAGTGTCAAAAAAAAAAAACAAAAACAAAAAATGTCCAATTTCAATCTATTAGAAAATAAATAAACCCAATTGTAATTTAAAATTATTGAAAAAGACCAATTTAAAACAAAAGTGGAAATGAAAATAAAAATTTGGAAGAGGAAAAAAAATATGTCAAAACCAAGAAACAAGCCGATAATAAACCGAACCAAATAAAATCAATCCATTGGTTTTGTTACTTGTTGAACAATGATTTAGTTATCTTCTTTATAAAATCGATTGGTTTGGTGTGGTTGACTCCAAAATGGACAAAATCAAACCCACACCATTAATGCTCCATTTGGAAAAACATCATGTGAAAACTTATAATAATATCAATTAAATTCTCAAACTTTCATAAATGAATCATTTAGACAAAATTGTCTTTCGAAAACCATCAATACATTTACTCTAATTGTTCATTTTGTAAGACTTACACTTGAAGAAGTATCCATACATTTGAAAATTAATACCGGAATGATTTTTCAAGGATAACTATAATGAAGGGTGTTTAATTGACTTCACTTTATCAGTTTTACATAATATTGGATAAATAAAAGTTGGAGAATGGATGTGTAAATTGATCTAAACCTTAAAACATACCCATGTGTTTTTAATTCAATAAAAATTACAATCAGTTAATTTTTTAAATAATAAATTTAATCCTTTAGTTTATGCTCATCTTTAAATAAAATATTACATCTTATTGTGCTTGTCAAAATAATTAAGGTGAAAAAGTATATTATAAATATAACATAGAACTGGAAGATTTTATTTTGCTCAAATTGAAAGAAAACTTATTTTTTATTTTTATTTTTTTAATACCGTGTGTGCCAATTTTTGCACACTTCGACTAATCCTCCAAAGAAACTCGGTTATTATAGATTGAATCCATAACTCTTAGGCCCTTTGGTGTTTTTTGATGTTCCTACTACTACTAAGGCGAGATGGTTTAATGAAACTTATCCATTCAACAAAAAAGAAAAAATTATTATTATAGAAAAAAAAAAAGTTACAACCACTAAAGTTAAAATGTTGATGAGGATAAAAATGGAAATAACTCAAATTTTGATAGAAATAATAGGAGAAATATCTATAAAAGTTGAAAAATTATTATTATAGAATAACAAATAAAAAATATATATTTTTTACAGTAAAAAGGTTTATTATTTATATTTTATTTATACTAGTCATATATATATATATATATTTTTTTTTTTCTTATATTTCATCCATTTTTTTACAGTATAATCGAAATTCATTCCTTTTATCAATGTTGTTCAATTCATAAATATATAAGAATATCAATGACAATATGTTGATATATCAACATAAACGTTAATACCTTGACGAAAATTAATATTATTTAGTAGGCAATTAAAAATGAAAACAAATACACTAATATTATTAAGATTTAAGATTTCTTCAAAAAGAAAAAAATTAATAAGATTTAAAATTAAAATTTTGGACAAATTGCAAAAAAGGTGATAGTTGCAATTATACCTTTAAATTTTTAATTATAAAAATTAGGTTCTTATACTTTGATAAGTATTATAATTAGACCCTCAAACTTACAATAATTGTAAAAATTGAACTCACAAATAATAAAAGTTTTAACTCTCAAATTTATATAATTATTAAAAATTATACAATCATATAAATTTGAAAATTTAATTTTAATGCTCGTATAAATTTTAAGAATAATTTTTAAAATGGAAAATTTTAAAAAATAATTATACTCATTGCCATAGAGTGACTTTTGCAACGTGTTCATTTTTTTAAGGTAGATCACGTGACCGAGAGCAAAGCAAAGGGTCGTCTGGTAAGGGCAAAACCGTCATTTGCGATCAAAGCAACCGGCATCTGGTAAGGGTAAAAGAGTCATTTTGTGATGAAGTATTCGCCTATATAAGCAGAAGCCAAACTAGGGCTTCAGATATTGCCATCGAGAGAGCAGAGCATCTGTGTTAAAATGGTGCGATTGTTCCGTTGCGGGCATAGATCACATTAATTCCTTTCTCTACTTCTTCGATCTGTGAGTTTGATTCTTCATCAAGCATTTGCAGTTTCGACGAGGAAGGATTTTTACATTCGTTTTCTCTTTTTCTTTTTCTAAATCTCTTCTTCTTCAAGGCCGATCCAATGGGTTCTCAGACGTGTAAATCGAATACTCGAGGACTCAATTTCACCCGGCCGAGATTTGCTTTGGGGCAGCCTCAAGGTTTTGCATGGTTCTCATTCATGCTCTAATTCAGGGAACTGCCCTAAATCTCTTATCTTCAATATATTCATACGTTTTCCCCTTTTCCTGCGATCCGGTTTGAATATCGGAGTATGTGATTGATTTCTGTTGATAGGAATCTCTAATCTGTTCAGTTAGAGATGTTTCTCCACAAACGATGTTGCTTACTGTGCCTTAGGTTTTGCCTTTAGCGGAATTGTTTGAACGCGCTGTTTGCTTGAATGAAATGCAGGGGGATTAGGGGTAATTGAATTGAATCCTTGTTGCCGTTGGTGATTTCCGTTACCACTGCATACAATTCGATTTCACGAACTCAGTCGGTCCTTTGGGTTTGTATCATTGTTTATACTTGAATTCTTCGTAAATGAGTTTCTATCTTAATTAATCAATATGTTCATGGTTTTTTTTTTCTTTTTCTGAATGACCTTGGTTAATTCTGTTTGCTTGTCCGTCCCGATGTGAAATTAAGATCCTTCCCCTCTCACACTTGGTTTCATCCTCCCTCTCTCACACTTGGGTTAATCACTATGATCTTGATGTATTTTTGGTTTCTGAGGGTTGGGACTGATCTTTATTTCGTCCTTGAAGGTTTAAAGGTTTACAAAGTGATTCTAAATGGCTCGATTTAACTTTAACCTAATGGATTGGCAATTTGTGGATTAATTGACATCACTCTTATCTGATTAGGTGGCAAATATTGAAAAATTAATTTTGAAAATTAAACCTTAAACAGAAAGTTAAATATCTATTACAAGAATCTCTTCATCTTCTATACCTGTCCAGGCACCGATTGATTTTGCCCACATCAAACCAATCTTCGCTGCAATCCTTCAGCATTTAGTCGCCGCCCTAAATTTTTCCAGCTGATGGATCAGGGAAATAGATGCACAGTCCAATTTGTGTAGTACATTAAGACAATAAACTTCAATTAATTTTCTTTTCAGCAAATGCTTGTCACTAGACTTTAAAACAATGGGGGAAAATGTACGTCATGGTATGTATTTTGAAACTATTTCAAAGTAGGGATCGTTTGTCAACGAAGATTTGTAGTTATTTATCATTTGGGTTGATTTTGACATCAAAACTTGACCACCTGCCTCTGAGAAGATCATTTCAAGAGAAATTCGATGGATTACTCTGAAAAACAATCTCATTTCAAGTTTATTTGCCATGTGGTCAACTATAAAGGACAAATCAGCCATTCCACGTCAATAGTTAATGGTGTAGTCAATATTCCATTAGGTAAAGTTAAGTCAACCATTTAGAACCATTCCACAAACTTAGAACCAAATAGACATTGACATTTCTCAAATCTAAGGACAAAAAGTGCATTCATTCTTAATTTTAGTTTATTCAAATTAAAGTTTCCAACCGTTTTAATTTTGAATTTTGAAATTGTTTATTTAAATAACTTCAATATATATTTGTTAAAATGAAAAAGGAGAATTGTTGTGAATGCAGGGGGAAGGCATGAAAATATTTTTGACACTTTTTATCATTTATTTTTACATTAAAAATGGAAATTGTCATTACAAAAAATATAGGACGATATACAGATTTGAGGTAGGTATCTTTTTGTTGTGTTGTACATTTGGATGGTTAAAAGTTAACCAGAATGCTGCAATGACGATGAGGAAAAAGGAACATATATTTAATCTAAAGCTATTAAGTTACCCTTTAGATGGTGAGGAGTGAAAGTAGAGTCTAATATAAATGGTACAATTAATATTAATCATCACAAGCCAAAAAAGGAGTAGATGCCATTACCTTACAAACAGTTTACTTAGGAGCTGCTAAGCAATGAAATGAGTATTTAGTTTGAGACCATGTGTAGGTATCTTTTCTCAAAGGATTTGAGGTTATACATAGTACCTAGACTCTAATAAAGGGCGAGGTAATACTTAGTTTAGGTAGCTAACTAGAGTTTGTGTAGTATGAGATGAGCTCCATGTTGAGGCTGGGTTGTTAAGAAGGCGGTGGGAGCGTGTGTATATGATGACGAAAGCTCAAATGAGAAACGTTGTAGGATCATTGACAATGCCATTTTTGCTTCAATCATGGCAAAGTTTAGTCCTATGCATATTCGAGGACCCCAACCAAATGGTAGAAAAGCACTTGGATTTTTTGTTGCTTTAGAAATTCCTTCAGAAAATCTTTCTGGTTTAAATTCATCTGCATCATTTCCCCATGACTCAGGATCACGTTGGATGAGAATACTTGGTAAGCCCAACATCACTCCTGCTGGTAAAGTCACATTTCCGAGTTTTGTTTCTTTTTTAACAACACGACCAAACATATTCACTGGTGGATATAACCTAAGAACCTCATTCAAGATCATAGTTACCTGTGCCATTGCCAAAGTCACTTGTCATAAGTTAGCTAATACATAACTTTTTAGGACACTCATCCCCTAAAAATCATATGTCAAAGTGTCACTACTAGTCAACATACTTTGCTAAGAAACTTGGATGTGATACATATATGACACAACACTCCCACTTTTATATGATCTAGGACATAGATAGGACAAAGATGCATTATTAAAATATATATATCATTATTATACAAGAAAGAAATTCAAAGTGAATGAGTTTTTGCATCTATATGTTTAAGAAAATTGTTTGATGTATTTCTCTAGCAAAATCTATTATTGTTGTCATATGTTGCCTTTTAATACACTCAACAACAGTGTTTGATGCATATATTAACAAGTGTTGCACCTATTTTGCTTTGTACAACTAATTTCTAACACATCTATTGCATTAACAAGTGCTCGAAAAGTGCAGAGTATTTAAATATCCAACACAGACAAACACACTAGCCAAACTAAAATGTTCATGCTTATTAGATGCCAAGTTTTATCAAGTAGCCTTTATCCTTTCAACTTGCATAAATAAGCTTGATTGAGATTTAAGGTTAGAAACCATTCTAAAATATTCATACTTCTAAACCTTTCTCATGTGATTGCTTTATATTAGAAGATGGGGATTTAAGTTTCATATATGAGATAAAATTAAAATGAGAAAAATAGATAAATAGAAAGTAAATGCAGGAGAATATCATCACACTCACAACTTTTAGTCGACTTAAATCATCATAGTCTGGTTTCTTGTTACCAAAGATCTCAGAGACCTCTGCTCTTGCTCGCTCTTGCCATTCTGAGTATGTACTCAGCAATACCATCGTCCAAACTAGTAATGTAGCTGTAGTTTCTTGGCCAGCAATATAGAAAAGCTTGCATTCAGCAATAACATCTTCTATGCTCATTCCAATGTCTTTATTATTTCCATGTTGTTTAATTTCATTCAAATTGGATTCCATGAGAATGCTGAGTAGATCAGTTTGTATAGCTTCACCTACCTTCATAGACTTTTCCCTTTCATTCATAATACCCAATATCAAAGTTGTTATCTCATTACTGATCTCTTTCATTTTATTGTTTGACTTTGTGGGTAGAAATCTGCACAAAATGATGATTAATCATAATATGAAATATTTCGCTATAGATGTATAATGATGTTGTAGATGGATGAAATTTTTACCTCCATCCTGGAATATAAACCCGTAAGGTAGATTGAATCACCAATTCAGCTAGTTCAGTTTGAAGCTTGAATATCTTTTTTCCTTTCTCATAGCTACTACCAAATGCAGTTCGAGAAATCACATCAGCAGCCATATTTTGTAAATAAGGCATTACATCCAATTCACAAGACCCTTCTACGGAGACCATACTTTCCCATTTACTAACCATCTCGTTACAACTTTGATAGAATGCTGGTACCATATCCTATAAGCCAATGTAAAGGTGTTAAGATCACTTATTACATTTCAACATATATTACAATAAAGTGTGATGTAATGATCTTGAAATTATATGTATTGTCTAATAATGTTTCCGTTTCCTATTTCTTGTTTCATATGAACTAGAAACAAGAAGATTCATAAATAGTTGCTAAATAGAAATAGAAGAACAAAATAGTTATCTTTCTCATTTTATTTCTTGTTTTGGGAACCAGAAGTAGAATATAGGAACGTTGTAAGACGGGCTCATAGTCACTCACACAATTTATTCCCTATTTGCCTACAAGTACCTATAGAGTATGAAAGAGATCAATTTAAAATAGTTGTCATATTGAAACTAAATAATTTAAGCCTTGGTTGATAGTCAATTAGTTTTGATTTTTGAATATTGAGCTAGTTTTCTCGCTATTTCTTTATTATACTTTCATTTTACTCTTAAGTTGAATTCATAACCAAATCTTAAAACCAAGAACAAGTTTTTAACATTTTTTAGTTTCCAAAGCTTGCTTCAAATTTTGAAGACATCCCTTAAAAGTAGATAACAAAATAAAGAAACTCGTGTTTATAAGTTTTTTTTTTTTTTTTTTTTTTTTACCCCTTTTTCTCTTTTTTTTTTTTTTTTTTTTTTTTTACCCCTTTTTCTCTTTTTTTTTTTTTTTTTTTTTTTTTATATAAAAAAAAAGGAGAAATGTTTCTATCATCTTTAAATAAGTATGTATGCCACCGTAATGGAGCAATATTCATTGTTCACATATGATTCCAAGTATTCATAAGATATTTGATAGAATATTAGCTTATTATTTATTTTGTGAAAGTTTAGAATTAGTTAATGAGTGATAGGGAGAGAAAGATACCTTAAGTTTTTCTAAATGAAATGCAGGGTTGATTATTTTTCTGTGTTTGACCCATTTTGGTCCTTCATAGTTTACAAGTCCATCTGCAAGCAACTTGACTAGGGGATTTGAATCTGGCTTTTGGAAATCATTGATCATTGAAAATATAATTTTAAGTTGTTCAGGGTCCATGATGTGCACTCTTGGCATAGGTCCAAGCCACATGAATGAATTCTTGCCTGCACTCCGTAAATACTTGCATTATTTAAAACAAAATGTCATACAAAGCTATTTAATTATTCATACATACATTAGATATATGGATTAGGGAGCGAGGCTTCATCCCGTTCTCATTTAGCTTATGGAGATTATTTTTTTTTCTATCACGTCTGGATGGAGATTCCGAACCTCATTAGAGATCCTTGAGGGGTTGGACATATAAACATTACTCAACTAACCAACACATATGCTGTATTTCCTTCACACTGCTAATGGTTTAAAAATTAGTAATGTACACATTTGATTTATTCAAGGGGTGTAATTGTGATTAAATCACATTAGAAAGTATATCATGTACAAAATAGAAAAAATTTCAAGTGATTAANAAAAAAAAAAAAAAAAAAAAAAAAAAAAAAAAATCAATATGTGGAAGTAGTGTTTGTAAACTTAATTTTCAAGAACTAAAAACAAAAAAACTAGGTCCCATTTGGTAACTATTTAGTTTTTAAAAATTGTGTTTGTTTTCTTTATTCTCTTTCAAGTAAAGGAGTTGAACATTTAGTCAATTTTTTCCAAAACTAAAACGGGGTTTAAATTTTTTTTTTTTTTTAAATATAAATCAAAACTTGACTTAATATTTGAAAATATTGGTGAAAATTCGATAATAAAGTAAAAACACTTAGAGGTGGAAGGGGTGTTTAAAAACTTAATTTTCAAAAACAAAAAAGAAAAAAACTAAAACCGTGTCTAAATGATTATCAACTGGGGCCTTAACTATCATTTTGCATCTATCTCGTTATTTAATTATCATTATCAAAGAAGTATTTTTTTTAAAAAAAATTCATTATGATGTATGTGTTAAATACTTAGAGCGCTTTAAACATCAAGAAGTATTTCTATTGACAATATGTGGAGTCGGGGATTCAAATCTCCAACATCTAGGTTTATACACTACGAATAGAATAATGGACATTTCACATGAACAATACAAAATTTGATGAGGAGAGAGAAAAATAATCATTAAAGCCAAAAATAAGCATTTTTTGAGGAAAAATTGGAGTTTTTTAGATTTCTCAAAATTTATAGCAATTTTTTTGTGTTACAAATTTATGACTATAATAACCGTCATTAAATGTATAGAAATGAAGAATATGCGATTTTGGTGGAAAAAGATGGAAAATTTCGAATTTTTTTACTATGATGACAATTTTTTTGTGTCACTGATTTATGACTAGAATTAATAGTCATTGAAGATTTTTCTTTTAAAATTGAAATAGGCTATAATATAGAAGGAAAAAAAAGAGGGAAATTATAATTATTATTATTTT
Source organism: Citrullus colocynthis (assembly GCA_031780015.1). Classification (NCBI taxonomy): domain Eukaryota; kingdom Viridiplantae; phylum Streptophyta; class Magnoliopsida; order Cucurbitales; family Cucurbitaceae; genus Citrullus; species Citrullus colocynthis. Next base: position 752,979 of record QLSR01000596.1, on the reverse strand, counting down.
TGGAAAGAACTAGAGCGGCGCTCAAATTTTGCTGAAACAAAAAAGGTCACGTTCTCTTCTTCCCTCTTTTTTTTTTTTGGCAACATTTGTATTTAGTTTCTTTGTAAATAATTTACCAAAGTTTGGTTACCAGTTTCCTTGTATAAATATTACCACCTTGTTGTATATAAGTTCATATTTTTGTTTGTATGTAACTTGTGTCAAAATGGGAGGGAACAACGGTGTAAAGATAGGCATAAAACAAATAATGATCCTCATTTTAAGGACTTTTTATTTCATATATGTCATGCAATGTATCTATTTGACATTGGATACTATCATCAATCAAACTTCAATGACTATAAATAAATGTCAATGTATGTAATTATGTAATAGTTTTTTAGCATCGATGTAAAAATTTAATTTAATTGACAGAAAAAGTAAACTTTTGAGTCATTTATTGACAATAATAAATTGTCCTAAAAAATGTTACCATGGTAGGTAATAAATGTCAACAAACACTTATTGTTGACTATATTAAAAGTCATGAAAAATTAAATAATGACAGATTAGATGTGTCATTTATGGACTTTTCTTAATGGTGAATTCAAGGACCGAAAAAATAAAGAGTCAAAGAATTTGTTTATGACAATTTTTTAGAGTCATAGAGACCTATTTTTATTGAGTACTTATGCTAATTATACTGCACTTGTATTGCCATTAAATTTTTGTTTATTATATTTTTTATCATTTCAAATGTGGGAGTGAAGATTTAGATGCAAACTTAAAAATGAGTAAATGCATTTCTAAGAATAAATGTTTTAATCATTGAACTATGTTCATATCATTATTATAGTAGTTATTATTTGTTCAACAATAAATGAAATGCTGAGATTTGAAACTCTAACATCTTGATTGAAAATATATATATTTAAATTCGTTGAGCTATGTATATGTTGGATGTTGAATATAATAGAATCTTAAAAAGCATAGAAATTCAATATTTCGTACACGATATCATTTGACTTTTTAGTTTTCTAAAATTAAGCCCCCAAACACCTATTTTTTGTTTTGTTATACTTTTTTTACCATAGATTTAAAAAACGAAGCTAATTTTTGAAAGCAAAATTAATAGTTTTTGAAAACTCTTTTTTTTTTCTTTTGAAATTTGGTTAAAAAAACTTAACTTTTTTACTCATGAAAAATGTAAACAATTGTAAGAAATTGATTGGAAATATGCTTAATTTTCAAAAATAAAAAATAAATTAGTTAGCAAACGAGACCTAAATAAACTTGATAAAAAATATAGGAAACTTAAGACCCTATTTGGTAACGATGTTGTTTTTTAGTTTTATGTTATCAAAATTTATGCTAATTTTTTCATAAATTTCATATTATAGTTTTCACTATTTTTTGAATAAACACTTGAATTCTTAGATAAATTATAAAAAAATAAGTTTTTTGAAAACTATTTTTTAGTCTTTAAAATAATAATAAAAAGTAGATAACAAAACAAAAAACAAATGGTTATTAAACGAGACCTAAATAATCATTTTTTAACACACGGCAAAAGTATAAATAAACCTAATTTATTTTTCTTTAGATTTCATTTTAATAAAATAAAAAGAAGAAAATAGAAAAAGGAAGAAAGAAGATTGAGATAATGTTACCATATTTGTGGATGGTATGATGAACAGAAGGAATAACACGTGGAGCAATATGATTGGAGAAGTTCATGGGCTTGGACATGGCCTGCTCTCTCATGGCGGCTCTGAACTTCAAGTCGCCATCGAGAATCCGGTAAGAATTTCCGGCGAAGCCTTGCTGTCTTAAAAGCTTCTCTAATTTCTTGGGCTTTAACCAAATCCAGTTTAGAAATCTCCATCCCGATAATAATAATACCACAAGTATTAACCAAATTGAAATCGTAGCTCCTACGGACGACATCTTTCTTAACAAATAGAGAGTTCTCAAAACTGAGTTTATTGAAGAGATTTTGATCACCAAACAATAAATGGCTATCACTTCTCTAACTTGTCTTGCTATTTATAACCCTCATCAACTTTGCAATTGATGTCAAGATATTTTGAAAAAAAAAAAAAAAAGTATATTAAAATTTTTTTATTTTAAGAAGACTATTCTTTTTTAATGAAAAATGTGTGCCATAGAAATTAACACAAGAGGGACCCAATCGTCCTATCCAAGACAAGGTGATATTGTTCGATTTGATTTTCTTTTATTTTCTTTTCTTTTTTTTTTTTTTTAAATAAAATTTATATCTCAAGAGTTTAGATTTGAACCAATAACTACATTTTTAGTGCAACTTTTCCGTGGTAATATATTTATATATAACCAGCGATGATTGTACACATCATGGTATTAGGAGACATCATGACATTAGGAGATAAATAAGGGTTGTGTTCAAATATAGTACGAAATGAACAAACTTATTTACAAATGTAGTAGAATGTCATTGATAGACACAAATATTCATGAGTGACAATGATAAACAGTGACATTTTACTATATTTAAAAATATTTCAAGTATTTTTTGTCATTTAAAACACAGTTACTTGATAAATAAACTAGACAAAAATAATAAGAAAGTTAAACTACGAATTTGGTCCCATGATTCAAAGAAAGTTAGAATTTAGTCTAATATGGTTTTAAGAGTTAGAATTTAATCTTAATAAACCTCCCTATGGTTTGATAAAATTTTCATAAATAATAGTTATAATTGTAGAATTTTTTTTTTTTAAATTTATATATATATATATATATATATAATTTTTAATTTTTTTATTTTAATATCCATGAGTGTCCAAGCTAGCGTATGTGCACCTCGACTGATCTCACCGGACAACCCACCTAACTCTACAATATTTGTACTTCAAGGAAACTTGCAAGATACTAAATCCTAGGTAAGTGACCACCATAGATTGAAATCATGACCTCTTAGCTATTTGTTGAGAATATGTCTTGACTTTTTATGAGAGTTTTATCAAATCATAGAGACTAAATTCTAATTTTTTCAAAACTATAGGGACAAGATTGGCATGATATAATAAGAATTAATTACAATATTGACTTGAAAGGGGTTGAATTTGGTTTCTATTTGGTATATGAGTGTTTGTGAGCCAACCATTGAGTTGGTAATTTTTAACATCTTAATCCAAGTTACATTGGTTAGCCAAACACCTCTATTTTATTAACAAAAGATGATCTGACATGCTTGAGTGTATTTTTAAACGAGGAGGTAGGTCAAGTTTTATTTTCTCTTTGGCATATGTCATCTTTTTTTTTTTTTTTTTTCTTCACTCCTACCTTTTCCTCTCTTTAGCTCTTCCTCACTTGACACTCGATTAATTGACGTTTATAAAACCGTCAAATGTATTGTTACTTGACATTGTAGCTACGTCAAGTTTGTAATAGTATTTAAAGAGCAAACGGTTCAAAACAAATTGGATGTAGAGTGTTGTGTGATGTTGTATTGTAATCTTCACCACTCACTTTTGTTGTATTGGAAAACAACACAACGAAAGAGGCAAATAAATGTGCCGGCTTGCTGTTTTATTGTTATTCATTTGTTTTTATTTATGTTTCTTTTTATAAAAACATTGTGTTATTTATATATTGATGTAATTTTCATTGAAATACAAATATTATTGGAGAAAACCTTAACAATCTAAATATCCAATTAGTGATTGATATGTACTTTTCTTCCGATCTTTATACATTTATTTATTGTATTAGAAAATAATAAATTCTTGAAATTTTTAACTTCTCTTTTTGTATCTTTAGTCCTTTTAACTTATGATTTTGTGAAATTGTCTTTTTTACATCTTATTTTCTAATTATTAAGTGAGATAGAAATGGTACAATATTTGGTTGTCTCTTCCCTACATTAAATGTATGTATATATTTTGTAGTTATATGGGTGATATCATTTGTTCTAAAATTCTTCGTGCCATATTTCAAGTTCTTTTGCTTGTTCACCTGTTGTTAGGCTATAAGGATGTATTAAACTTTTAACACGTGTTGGAAATGGATTCATCATTTGACATAAACGAGTGATTATACATTTTCATTACAATACAAAAGATCGACTTAACATAAAAAAATAACAACAAATTATAATTTAGCTTCTGAACTTTTTAAGTTCGTCTATTTAATCTTCGAAATTTAAAAAGTGTCAATAGATTCTTAATTAAATTTTCGATTTTGTGCTCAATAGATGGATCCTTGAAATTTCAATTTTATGTGTCGTTGGATTGATCTTTGAATTATTCAATATTGTTTTTAAAAATGAACAAACCCTACTAGACACTAGAATAAAAGTTTAGAGCCCTATTAAACATTATACATAGAAAATGAAATAAAAAAATAGAGAAGACATGATAGACTATTGGTAATTCAATGTTCAGACTATATAGTTTTCCAGCTCTAGACACTCGAGAATGAAGAACCAAGAATTTAATTTTAAATCAAATATATCAGCTAATTTTATTATTATTATTATTTTTTTTTAAAAAAATGTGAAAACAGACTTAATAAGTTAAAAATTTGGGAATTTTTTACTCTATATTTTTAATGTTAAAAAATCTTTTAAACCTAAAAATAGGACTTCTACACGCAAACAAATCTTGGAAGTTTGTAATTAATTTAAACTTCTTTTATCAAAGAAAAGAAAAAAGAAAAAAGGAGGAAAAATCTAAATTGGGTTATAAAGAGATGTGGATGTGGGTGAGATGTTAGACTCCAGAAAAGGGATTTCCCTCCTTCTAGATGCATGTTCTTTCAAGGAAAGTATCACCCAAATATCACATCAGCTTGGAAATTTTATTTTGACAAACAAACTTGGGAAATGTATATGACTAATCTGCCTTTTCACACCATGGCATTAATTAAATATTGGAAAATACTGTTTTTCTAATAAATTATATATACAAAATAATAATTTGAATTTGAATTCAACAGATATTACAATCACACTAAATAACTCTCTCCAAATTTCAATTATAAAAACACTTTCTCAAAATTTTTTCTACTCACACCCTTTTTCAACTCTCAAACTAAAGAATAGAATGCAAAAGAAATTTAATGAGTTAACTAACTAAGTTTAAAATGTTTCTAACGGGAACGACTTGAAACTATAGGCATTAACTATTTTTGTAGTTCCAGAAGCCTATCACTTTCTTTAAATATTTATTTTTTTTAATGTGGGATAAACTACAATTATGTAATACTCACAACTTCGAGCGGCATCAAAATTTGGGCTTTTGTTACCGAAGACTTCGAAGATCTCTCTTTTTGCTCGCTTCTTACCATTCTGGGTATGAACTCCTAAACCCATGATCCAAATTAATAATTGTAGCTGTAGTTACATGTTTGTTTCAAAGAATTATTGTACCTCTTCTTCAACATTTGTTTGTTATGTGGTGCATTTTGTGGTTAAAAGTTCACAAAAATGCTGTTGATGAACTTATTGCACATGAACTGTTTGAAAAAATGACGATGAGAAAAAAAGAACATATATTATTTATAGCTACCGATCGAGTTACCCTACAGGTGGTGAGGAGTAAAAGCAGCACAGTCTAATAGCGGCCTCCTTCGTTTTGTGAACTTTAATTTAGACATAAATGGTATAATTACAAGCATTAATCATCCCAAGCCGAAAAAGGAGTAGATGCCGTTACCCTTTAAAACTGTTTATTTAGGAGCAATGAAAAGGGTGTTTATTTGAAAAGAAAATATCAAGACCATGTGTGCAGGTAATACTTAAGTTTAGGTAGCTAACTACAGTCTGTGTAGTTTGAGATGAGCTCCATGTTGAGGCTGCATGGTTAAGGAGATGGTGGGAGCGTGTGTATAGAATGAGGAAAGCTCAAATGAGAAGCGTTGTAGGATTGTTGACAATGCCATTTTTGCTTCAATCATGGCAAAGTTTAGTCCTATGCACATTCGAGGACCCCAACCAAATGGTACAAAAGCACTTGGATTTTTTGTCGCTTTAGAAACTCCCTCAGAAAATCTTTCTGGTTTAAATTCATCTGCATCATCTCCCCATAACTCATGATCATGTTGGATAAGAACAATTGGTAACCCCAACATCACTCCTGCGGGTAAAGTCAAATTTCCAAGTTTTGTTTCTTTTTTAATGAGACGTTCAAACATACTCACTGGCGGGTATAACCTGAGAACCTCGTTTAAGATCATAGTTACCTGTGTCATTATAAAAGTCGCTCGTCATGTGTAAGCTAATATATAACTTTTTAGGACACTCATCCCCTCAAAAGTCACATGTCAAAGTGTTCCTTGCCAACATGCCTAACTAAGAAGCACAAATGCAGATACAAGATACGGATATGACACTACACCCATACACCATGACACACCACTTTTATATGATCTAGACTATGGACATGACAAGGACACATTTATTAAAATACATAAATCATTATGTATATTTCGATAGCAAAATTTATTATTTTTGTCATATATTGCCTATTTGGTATACACTCAACAACTGTTCGATGCATATCAATAAATGTGGGACCTATGTGACTTTGTACAACTAGTTTATAACACATCTATTGTAGTTCTAAGTGTTCGAAATGTGCCGAAGTGTTCAAGTGTCCAACACACACAAGCACGCTAACCAAACTTAAGTGTTTGTGCTTCTTAGATGCCTAGTTTTATCAAATAGCCTTTTATCCTTTCAACTTATATAACCCAAAGGAAATAAGGTTGGTTGAGATTATTTAAGGTTAGAAACCATTCTAGAATATTCATACCTCCAAACTTTCTTATGTGGTTGCTTTAAAATGAGAAAAATAGATAAGTAGAAAGTGTATAGAGAAGAATATATCATCACACTCACAATTTTTAGACGACTTAAACCATCATAATCTGGTTTCTTGTTACCAAAGATCTCAAAGACCTCTGCTCTTGCTTGCTCTTGCCATTCTAAGTATGAACTCAATAATACCATAGTCCAAGTTAGTAATGTTGCTGTAGTTTCTTGCCCAACAATATAGAAAAGCTTGCATTCAGCAATAACATCTTCTATGCTCATTCCAATGTCTTTATTGTTTCCTTGTTGTTTAATTTCATTCAAATTGGATTCTATGAGAATGCTTAGTAGATCAGTTTGTATAGCTTCGCCTGCCTTCATAGACTTTTCTCTTTCATTCATAATACCCAAGACCAAAGTTGATATCTCTTTACTTATCTCTTTCATTTTATTGTTTGACTTTGTAGGTAAAAATCTGCAGAAAATTAATCATGGTATGAAATCTTTCACAATAGATGTATAATGATATTGTAGACGGATGAAATTTTTACCTCCATCCCGGAATATAAACCCCTAAGGTAGATTGAAACACCAAACCACCTAGTTCAGTTTGAAGCTTGAAGATCTTTTTTCCTTTCTCATAACTACTCCCAAATGCAGTTCGAGAAATCACATCAGCAGCCATATTTTTTAGAAAAGGCATTACATCTAATTCATAAGATCCTTCTACAGAAACCATGCTTTCCCATTTGCTAACCATCTCATTACAACTTTGATAGAATGCTGGTATCATATCCTATCAACCAATTGTAAAGGTATGCATGTATGATTAACTGATTACATTTCAACAAATTTCACAATGAAGTATGATTTAATAATCTTGAAATTATATGTATTTTTTTCAGTTAAAGTTTCCGTTTCCTATTTTCCTTGTTCGTATGAAGTAGAAACAAGAATAAAAAGCAAAATAGTTACTAAATGGGAACAAGAAAAAAAAAATAGGCTTATATTTCGTTGGGAAGAGAGAACCTTATCAAATGGGCTCATAGTAACTCAAATAATTTGTTAGTTGCCTACAAGTATCTATAGAGTATGAAATGATTTGAGTTCAAAAGTCAACTTGTAAATCAATTTAAGTTTGTTAATTAGGTTGTCAATATTGAAAGTAATAAACAATTAAGTCTCATTATTTGATTGTCATTTGGTTTTGGTTATTGACAATTGCATGTCCTTGTTTTCTCCCAATTTCTTTACTATAGTTTAGGTGATGTTCGTAAGATTATGATAGAATGTTAGCTTATTATTTGTTTGTGAAAGTTTTGAATTAGTTTATAAGTGATATGGAGAAAAAGATACCTTAAGCTTTTCCAAATGAAATGCAGGGTTGATTATCTTTCTGTGTTTGACCCACTTTGGTCCTTCATGACTTACAAGTCCATCTGCAAGAAACTTGATAAAGGGATTCATAGTTGGCTTTTGGAAATCGTTGATAAGTGAAAACACAATTTTAAGTTGTTCAGGGTCCATGATGTGCACTCTTGGTATGGGTCCAAGCCACATAAATGAATTCTTGCCTGCACTCCATAAATATATGCATGTTTCAGAACAAAACTAATTACATTACAGGCAAACAAATTTAATGAACAATAACATATACGAGGAGTTGATAGATCATCCAAGAAGAACACAGGACTTGAAAGGGGATTGAACCATGAGAAAATAAATGTATTCTCTGCTGGTAAGTTCTATAGGAAATTGAATTCTCAAATGGCCAACTATATTCATGGTGGAGAATTTCTTTTGGAATTTGTGGGGATGAGAATTATTCTCCATTTAATCTCTTTAAAAAAGTTAATTAAATTAGGCTTTAAGAAAGTTTTAAAGATTTAATTTCCTACCACGAATCTCCATTTGCATGGTTAATTTATCATAAAAATATATTACATGTTTTAAAATGAAACGAAATAAAATGTTATAGGAAGTTACATTTTAATTAATATAATATTAATAATAATAAACGGGGTAGGGAACGGGGAGTATATTCCCCGTTCCCGTTTTCGTTTATCGCGGAAATTTTTCTCATTCTCCAATTAAATGGATACTTCCAATTTCATTAAGGTTGAATCCATACGAAAGTAAATGTCTGAACCTTAACCAAACTTACACATATTTTGTTTGGATGAGAAAAAAACAAATCTCAAATGTCATAGTTTAAAGTATTACCTTCACTGCTAATGGTTTAATTTAAGAATTATTAACATACACAATGATTTATTTAGTTGCAAAACATGTTACTTTTGGTAAAGGAAACATCAAATTTATTTGAGGGGTGTATCTGTAATTAAATCACAATAGAAAGTATATTATGTGCAAAACAAATAAAATTCCTAGGGATCAATTTGTTATTAAAAAAAAAAAAAGTGGTAAATTTTATTTTATGGTTTAACAACTCTATGGATAAAATAAAAAAATTATATGGATAAGTTTTTTAAAAAATAAGATTGAATTACAGGGAGCATTCTCCAAAATTATGTTTGTTTTCTTATAATTTTTTTTTTTAATATCATGGTTTTCGTTTTTTACTGAATACTTGAATTTTTAGTCTAATTTTAAAAAATTAAAAATTAAAATTAAAATTAAATTTTTTTAATTTTTTTTTTAAATTTGACTTAATTTTTTAAAAAAGTAGATAAAAAAAATAAAGACCAAAGACGGTCACTCAACGAACTAAATAATCTAGATCTTAACACACATTCAAAACTATTAATTTATCTAGAGCTCGTTTGAATAAACTCAAAACATTTGAATAGAATATACTAAACATGCGTTCACTTATTTTTCTCTAGATTTCATTTTAATAAAATAAAAAGAAGAAAATAGAAAAAGGAAGAAAGAAGATTGAGATAATGTTACCATATTTGTGGATGGTATGATGAACAGAAGGAATAACACGTGGAGCAATATGATTGGAGAAGTTCATGGGCTTGGACATGGCCTGCTCTCTCATGGCGGCTCTGAACTTCAAGTCGCCATCGAGAATCCGGTAAGAATTTCCGGCGAAGCCTTGCTGTCTTAAAAGCTTCTCTAATTTCTTGGGCTTTAACCAAATCCAGTTTAGAAATCTCCATCCCGATAATAATAATACCACAAGNAAAAAAAAAAAAAAAAAAAAAAAGTATATTAAAATTTTTATACTTTAATTTAATAATTATAAAATTAAGAAGACTTTTCCTTTTTAATGAAAAATGTGTGCCATAGGAATTAAAAGAAGAGGGACCAACCGTGCTACCCAAGACAGGGTGAAGGTGATATTGTTCAATTTGAAATAATTCCATTTTTTTTTCTCTCTCTATTAAAAAAAAAATTGTATTTAAAGGAAGTTAGAATTTAGTTCTTAAAACGGTAGAAGTTAGAGTTCTGTTCCATGATTTTAAAAGTTAAAATTTAATTCTTAATAAACCTCATAAATTGGTCTTATGGTTTGATAAAATTATTAAAAATAATTTTTACCATAGAGACTCTTTATGAAAATTTTATCCAATCGAGACTAAATTTTAACTTTATGAAAATTAGTGAGACCAACTTTCCACTATAATAAGAATTAATTATACGTTTGATTTGCAAGGGTTAAACTTGATTTCTATTTGGTATATGAGATTTTGAGAGTAAAAATAGTTCTAAATAATTTATAAGATTTCAAAACCCATTTTACTAACAAAAGTGTATTTTTAAATGAGGAGGTAGATCAAGTTTTTTTTTAGCTTCCTTATTAATTTGTTAGTTAATTGATGATTGTATTGACTAACTTGAACATATATATTAACCAATAGAGCTATGTTCACGACTCATGAGATACAAAATTAAAATTTAAAATTCAGAATTTTTTACTTTATATTTTTAAAGTTAAAAAATTTTTTAAACTTGAGAAAAAACGACTTCTATATGCACACAAATCTTTGAAGTTTGTAATTCAGAATTTTTTACTTTATATTTTTAAAGTTAAAAAATTTTTTAAACTTGAGAAAAAACGACTTCTATATGCACACAAATCTTTGAAGTTTGTAATTAATTTAACCTTTCTATTTAGGGTAAATTACAAAAACCATTATTGAAGTATGATGGTAGTTGTAATGACACCCTCAAACTTTCAATTGTAAAAAATGAGCGCTTAAACTTCTACAAATGTTAAAAATTAGACCCTCAAACTTACAATAATTGTAGAAATTTGACTCACAGATTATAAATATTAAACCTTCGAACTTACAATTTATACAATTATGTAAGTTTGAATGTCTAACTTGACCCAATATAATTTTGAAGTCTATTTTTTTTTAAGCGAAAGACTAAGGATATAATTGTAAATACATACAAGGAGGAAAAATCTAAATTGACTTGTAAAGAAATGTGGATATGGGTTAGATGTTAGTGATTAGATAGTAAACATGAAGGACCTTTTCTTTTTTTTTTTTTTTTTAAAAAAAAAAAAAAATTGGAAATAACCCTTTGGTTTTTAGGTTTTAATGAAAATAACTATTTTAAATTTTTAATTTTTTTTTTTAATTAAAATAATTTTTTTTTAAAAAAAAAAAAAAAAGTTCCTTCATTTTTACTATCTAATCATTAACATCTACCCTATTTCTATTTTTCTTTCCAAGTATATTTAATTTTTTCCTTTTTTTTTTTTTTAAATTTTTATTTTAAGTTTAGCTATATTATCAAAATTTTTGAAATTTCAGTTGAAGTATAAAGTTTATAAATATATATATTTTTTATGATCTTAAGTCTTAAGAATGTCTAAATCTATTCATTTCAAACAAAATATAGAACAAGGATCTACAATATCTTGGAGTTCAAAGTGGAAGCTATATATTTTTATGAGCTTCCCAGCATAAAATGGTAATTAATTTATTTTTTTTTAATTAAAATAATTTTTTTTTAAAAAAAAAAAAAAAGAAAAAAAAACCATATAACTATGTGTAAATCTATGAGTGAAGGCAAAGCAACGTTTCACTATTTAAAATCATTTTATTATTCTTCTTAATTAGATGCTAATTATTGGCAACCCTAATTTATTTTGAACTCTTTTTTTTTTTTTTTAAGTCGAAGATTTTTAGTTTTATATTCTTATATAGATATTGTGCTTAAAAAATATTGGTCTATAAAGAACAAATTTTATTTATTTTACTCTTTGCATGTAGTTTGTTGATTAATAAGGGATCGCATTTACACTTTAATTTTATTTCTTTAATTTTATCTCAAAGTGAATCTAGACTTACTAGATTAGAAAATTCTCTATCAGTCATTTAAAAAAAAAAAAAACATAAAAATCAATTAATTACAAAACATCCAAATTCAAGGTCTAAAAATATTAGATTAATATGAGCATTACTCAATTGACATAAAATATATGCTTTTGATCATGAAATCGGAAGTTTGGAACTCCCACTGCAAATTGTTGTACTAAAAAAGATCTAAAAATATCTCAAGCCAACGTAGGAATACTCAAACTCAATTACAAAATTAGATGGCTATTTTTTAAAAAACTAAAAATCAAACCTCATATCAAAATGTTTCCCAAACAAAAATTATTTAATGTAATGATAAAATTAAATATTCAAAATAGCTAGTCTCATTCAATCCTAATAACCATAGAGCTAGTTGCAAGTTTTTTTTTTTTTTTTTTTTTTTTTTTTTGAGAAAGAGACATTTCCCCTTTTTCTTTTAGTTAAAAACTAAGTATATTAATTAAAAGAGAGTAAATTAATTACCATTTAATGCTGGGAAGCTCATAAAAATATATAGCTTCCACTTTGAACTCCAAGATATTGTAGATCATTGTTCTATATTTTGTTTGAAATGAATAGATTTAGACATTCTTAAGACTTAAGATCATAAAAAATATATATATTTATAAACTTTATACTTCAACTGAAATTTCAAAAATTTTGATAATATAGCTAAACTTAAAATAAAAATTTAAAAAAAAAAAAGACTTTTATCATTTATTTTGGATGGAAATTTTTAGTATTTATTTAAAAAATATTCTTGAACTTTCAAAAGTTTTAATAATACCCTTAAAACTTTAAAAAGGATAAAAGCAATATTCTTATCATTAGTACATAGACAAAAACCAATAATACCTCAGCTAAAAAAATATCTCTAAACTTTCAAAATTAAAGTTGTATTAATACTTTTAACCTTTTAATTTTTTTTTTTAAATGCTTACTATAATGATTAATTTATTTGAACTTATCTTAAGTTGGAAAATAACCGGTTTGAAAACAAATTATATAGATATTGCATTTTTTTTGTCTAGCAACCAAATATAATTAAAACTTCAAGTTAAAGCATAAAATATGGTAAAACTCCCAAAATCAAAATCTTCTATTGAAATGCACCAAAATGATAAATAGCCAAAACGATAAGTATTTAAACGATAAGTAAGAAATAGTAAACACTAAAACAAATAGTAAATACTGTAACAAACAAAAGATTTTAAATATTAATAATGTAGTTAAGTTTAGGTTATAATAGTTAGAAATAATTGGAGCCTTAAACATGGAGTGAGCTATAATAATCCACTCCACCCACTTATCTATAGTTGGGGCCCAAACAATCTTTAAATGCTGCATTGAAAAAATAAAATAAATAAATATTATAAATATTTTTAAAGAAAACCACAATCTTTTTTTTTTTTCTTTTTTCTTTTTTTTTTTTTTTTTTTTTTTTTTTTT
>QLSR01000596.1:723543-739226 GCA_031780015.1 Citrullus colocynthis | reverse complement strand
TTTTTTTTTTTTTCTTTTTTTTTTATTTTTTTAAGGAAAAACATCTTTTAAGTGGACAAGTGAACAAAAGACAATACATTTCGCCTTTAATCTAAAAGTTGGAGTTAGAGAATTTCTTTCTTTGTTTGGACCAAGAAGTTTGTGGCCCTACGTTTAAGAACATCAATTTTATGTTATATTAATTTTTTATACTAATAATAAACTAAAAAAAAAAAGAAAAAAAAAGTTTGTGACACTATGGACTATTTAGTTGGGAGCTGGTGGGCAATGAAAAGGGTATCTAGTTTGAGACCATGTGTAGGTATCTTTTTCTCAGAGGATTTGAAATTATACATAGTCAAAGCACACAACTTTCCTAGCCCTCTTGATAATGTGCAAGCTAAAACTTAGTTAAGTAGCTAACTACAGTTTATGTAGGATGATATGAGCTCCATGTTGAGGTTGCGTTGTTATGGTGACGGTGGGAGCGTGTGTATACGATGACGAAAGCTCAAATGAGAAGCGTTGAAGGATCATTGATAATGCCAACTTTGCTTCAATCATGGCAAAGTTTAGTCCTATGCATATTCGAGGACCCAAACCAAATGGTACAAAAGCACTTGGATTTTTTGTTGCTTTAGAAACTCCCTTAGAAAACCTTTCTGGTTTAAATTCATTTGCATCTTCTCCCCATAGCTCAGGATCACGTTGGATAAGAATAGTTGGTAAAGCCAACATCACTCCGGCTGGTAAAGTCAATTTTCCAAGTCGTGTTTCTTTTTTAACAAAACGACCAAACATACTCACTGGTGGGTATAACCTAAGAACCTCGTTGAAGATCATTGTTACCTGTGCATTGCAAAAGCCACTTACCATTTGTTAGCTAATACATAACTTTTTAGGAACATATAACTCAAAACTCAAATGTCAAAGTGTCACTCCTTGCTAACATGCCTAGTTAAGAAGAATAGATACAAATACAATATGCATATATGACAAAACAACCATAGGGGTGACATGTCACTTTTCTATATATATACACACACACATACATACACGTCAATGAGCTTATGCATTTATATGCTTAAAAAATTAGTTTGATGTATTTCGGTATCAAAATTTATTATCTTTGTCATATATGTATTTATTTAGTATACTTCACAAGTGTTTGATGGATATCTAACAAATGTTGTTGGGCCTATTTGACTTTCTACCAGAACTTTCTAACACATACAAGTCAATGAGTTTATACATAGGGACGCTAGTCAAATTTAAGTATTTATGTTTCTTAGATGCCAAGTTTTTTCAAATAGCTAGCCTTTTTCCTTTCAACTTACATAATCCAAAGATAATAAGCCTGATGGAGATTTAAGGTTAGAAACCAGTTTAGGATATTCATACCTCTAAACCTTTCTTATGTGATTGCTTTATATTAGAAGATGGGCATTTAAATTTCATATATGAGATAAAATTAAAATGAGAAAAATAGATAAATAGAAAGTAAATGCAGGAGAATAATACTATCACACTCACAACTTTTAGTCGACTTAAGCCATCATAATCTGGTTTCTTATTACCAAAGATCTCAAAGATCTCTGCTCTTGCTTGCTCTTGCCATTCTAAGTATGAACTCAACAATACCATCGTCCAAACTAGTAATGTAGCTGTAGTTTCTTGACCAGCAATATAGAAAAGCTTGCATTCAGCAATAACATCTTCTATACTCATTCCAATGTCTTTATTGCTTCCATGTTGTTTAATTTCATTCAAATTGGATTTCATGAGAATGATAAGTAGATCAGTTTGTATAGCTTCACCTGCCTTCATAGACTTTTCTCTTTCACTCATAATATCCAAGATCAAAGTTGTTATCTCATTACTTATCTCTTTCATTTTATTGTTTGACTTTGTGGGTAGAAATCTGCACAAAATTTTGATAGTCAATCATGATACGAAATCTTTCGCTATATATGTATAATGATGTCGTAGATGGATGAAAATTTTACCTCCATCCTGGAATATAAACCCCTAAGGTAGATTGAATCACCAATTCAACTAGTTCAGTTTGAAGCTTGAATATCTTTTTTCCTTTCTCATAGCTACTACCAAATGCAGTTCGAGAAATCACATCAGCAGTCATATTTTGTAGGTAAGGCATGACATCTAACTCACAAGATCCTTCTACAAAGACCATGTTTTCCCATTTGCTAACCATCTCGTTACAACTGTGATAGAATGCTGGTACCATATCCTATAAGCCAATGTAAAGGTATGCACGATCACTTATGACATTTCAATAGATTTTATGAAAATTACAATGCAATGATCTTGAAAGTATTTGTATTATTTTGTAATGTTTCTTGTCCTATTTCATATGAACTAGAAGCAAGAATAAGAAACATAAATAGTTTTTTTTTTTTTTTCTTGTTTTGGGAACAGAAAACATGAAATCAGACCATTGTAAAACGGGCTCATAGTAACTCAAATATTCATTGTATATATATGATTCCAAAATATTCATGTTGCTCATAAGAAAAATACCTTAAGCTTTTCTAAATGAAATGCAGGATTGATTATCTTTCTGTGTTTGACCCATTTTGGTCCTTCATGATTTAAAATCCCATCTGCAAGCAACCTGGCAAAGGGATTTATAGTTGGCTTTTGGAAATCATTGATCAATGAAAACACAATTTTAAGTTGTTCAGGGTCCATGATGTGCACTCTTGGTATGGGTCCAAGCCACATAAATGAATTCTTGCCTGCACTCCATAAATGCATGCATGTTTCAGAACAAAATTACTTTACAGTTAACTAAATTTGATGAACAATAACATATATATGTATACTAGGAGTTGATAATTCATCAATAAGAGCACAAGACTTCAAATAAAACATAAGGTGTTTTCTGCTAGTAAGTTATATAAGAAATTGAATTCTCAAATGACCCAACTTGATAATAGAGATGTCCATGGCAAAGTGAGAACTGGAACAACAAGCTTTTGTCTCCCTCACTATTTACATTCTCATTTTCTATCTTTACAAAATTTCTCATTTAATTTTGTGGGATCAGTGGAGATAATCCCTGTAGCTTGTGGGAATATTACACCTCTTAAAATAGAATAAAATAAAATATCATAGAAAATAATAATTGTCACCCCATGTCTGAGATAATGCGGAAGGACCGACATCCTATAAAAGGGTTAAATTTTAAAAAGGAAAAAAAAAGTTGACACCAATCCTTTTTATGGTGTAATTGGACTCTAAAATAAAGTTTAAAAAAACTTAATAAAAAACCAAATCGTGTGGAGAAATGAAAATGATTAAAAAAACATTTTGAAATAATATATTAGTCTTAAAATGCTAAGAAATGCTAAAAAGTAAAAATAATAAATAATAATTAATAATAATAATAATAATTTTTCTTATTATCTCAAATTCTCTAATAAATTTCTAATTTATCTCATTTTACCATAAAAATTGACAAGTAAGCACGTTCAGCCTAGTCAGCAATCCGATATTCAAACTTTAAAACTAAGTGTCTACTATGAAATTTTAGAGATTAAATAGATACACAAACCCGCTCAAAGCTTAGAACCAGACGCTAAATAGAAGTTAAAAAAGACATATTAAAACTTAAATAATCAAATAAAAGAAACGATTGTTTGCAAAATGAACCTGAAACACTTGAGAAAAGCTGCATTGGACACGAGTCAGACATCAACGCATAACATATTAAAAATAAAAAAAGAATTAAAGGAGAAGTGATGGGCAGCACCGCAGAATTGCTGCCCATTTTCATTTCCCATACACATAATAATAATAATAATAATAATAATAATAATAATAATAAATGAAAGGAAGATCGGGGTAATGTTACCATAATTCTGGATGGTATGATGAATAGATGGAATGACACGTGGAGCGATATCATTGGAGAAGTTCATGGGCTTGGACAGTGCCTGCTCTCTCATGGCAGCTCTGAACTTCAAGTCGCCGTAGAGAATCCGGTAAGAATTTCCGGCGAATCCTTGCTCTCTTAAAACCTTCTCTAATTTCTTAGGCTTCAACCAAATCCAGTTTACAAATTTACATCCCAATAATAATAATACCACAAGTATTATCCAACTTGAAATCGTAGCTGCCACAGACGACATCTTTCTAGACAAATGGAGAGTTCTCAGAACTGAATTTATTCAACAAATTTTGACCAAACTTGTCTCTGCTATCACTTCTCTAACTTGTCTCTGCTATTTATAACCCCATCAACTTTGTAATTGATATCACGATATTTTCAGGAAAAAGAAATAGTATATTAAAATGTTTATATTTTAATTTAATAATTATAAAATTAAGAAAACTATTCTTTTAATAAAAAAAAAATATGTCATTGCTGACTTTATATTAGGAATTAATAAATACCTGATTGGAAGGACAAGGGGTACAACCAAAGTAAAGAAATAAAAATAAATAAATAAATAAATATATATATATATATATATATATATATATATATATATATATATATATTTATTTATTTATTTATAAAAATTGTCACTCGACAACTTATGCTATTAACCACCTAAGTAGGGTTGTACAAAGGAATGGGGTGCAACTCAAGATGAATTCAAGTATTTTTTTTTTTTGAAATATTTTAATTTCTTTGGTGTGTGTAATGAGAGTGAGATGCATAAAAATGATGCATTTTGGAACACACTTAAGTATTGCTCTTTCCTAATAAAATAAAGATTGTAACTATTAATTGAAAGTTCAAATCTTTATGCACACTTGTGGAATGCAGGAGGACTCGAGGTAAAAACAAAAATGAGATTGTGAAGCGTGAAAATGGTAGAAAATAAAGTTTGAATCGAAAACTGTTGGAACATAATGAACTTTACATTACAAATCAAGCCCAAAATTGTTCAATCAAACATAAATTTTAGATTACATTCTATTACAATCTCATCATACGGTCCTCCAAATACCTCCAAAGTGTTTCAACTCAACCCACTACCTTTGTATAGGCACGAATCTTTGGGATTTGTAATTTGGCCCTTTTTTTTTATAAGGACAAGGTGGAAATGACTAAAATAGGAAAAAACAAAGTTGGTGTGAACTTTTTGCATACCAATAAATGTGATATGGGTGTCACATGTCAGTGATTAGAGTGTAAATTTCAAAGGACTTCTCTTTCTCTCTCTCTTCATCCCCAAACATCACATCAACTTGGAAATTTTATTTTGGCTAAAAATCTTAGATTTCGAAAATTTAATATGAATTTCCCTTTCCACATCATAGCATTAAATATTGGGAAGTACTCCCTTTTTTTTTTTTTTTTTTAATATATTATATATAAAAAAAATGAGAATAAAATTTGAAGGTGTAAATCTATCCCTCACAAACTTCAAATTGATTGTACTAAAAATATCTCAAACCCATGGATGGAAATAGGAATACTAAATTGGTAGTTTGTTTTTTAAAAATAAAAAATCAAATCAAATTTCGTAGCACAATGTTTCACAAACTAAAAATTATTTTGCATATAATGATAAAAATTAAATACTCAAAGTAGTCTAGAATTAGTTACAATATTTTTTTCCCCTTAACTAATGAACCATTATTATTAATTTTTGTTCTTAGAAAGAAAAAAAATAAAAGAGAGGAAATTAATTACCAAAAGATAGTTAGAAGCTCACAAAAAATAGCTAACTTGAACTCCAAGATTATTATAGATTATTATTCTATATTTTAGTTGGAAATAAATATCGATTTAGATGTTGTTTTTAATAAATTTCAATGAAGAAGTCCATATCATTCACGTATCCTCTTTGTCCTTACATGAGAACATGAATTTAGCCGTTGAAATTAAAGGCGTTCACAGCATTACTATTTTGATAATATTATTTTTGAAAAATAATGTTAGAACTAATTTTAAATATTTAGTTCTGATCGTTTTACTTATTATACAATTTTAAAAAGATTCCTATCATTAAATTAGCTAATGATAGTTAGAATCCAATCAAGTTGAGAAAGAAAAAAAATAATAATAAAAGTCAAATGAAATTTTCTAATTCAATAGAAACGGAGAGATTCAAACTACATATCTTTCGATTCTTAGACATATGTATGTTAGTTGAGTTATACTCGTTTTGACAAAATTAAAATTAATGATATAAGTAGATATAAAATTATAAAAGTCATTAAGTCATTGTTGAAGTTAATAATTGGGTTGTGGTTTCTTTTAGCCATCAATATAGAAAAATCTTAGTCTTATTATTCCAACATCTCGTGTTGTTTCCTTGTTCCCCAATGTCTTTTGAATTGGATTCCAAGAAAATGCCCAATAATAATTCATTTTTGTACTATTTCACCTTCCTTCATAGCATTTGGCTCTCTTGATGGATTAAGTTTCCATGTAAAACAAATATGTAAAGCATATAATAGAGTACACATAGAAAATGAATACCAATAAGATATGAAGTATTCTAAATGCCTCTATATTAATCCTAACAAACTTTTTATTCTTAAGTCTTATTAAACATGATTTCTTTTTAATGAAAATATTAGGGAGCTCGTTCTCTAGAATGAAAAGTCACTCATTATCGCTGAGTTAAGTTCACTATTGATATACTGTGACATTTTGTTATATTTGAAAATATTTTTAACCGTTTTGAAATATAAAACAATTATCCTATATTTTATGGTTAATAAAAATTCTGTTAAATATAGAAAATATATATATATATAGATTATACTTGTTGAAATCAAAGTATCACACAAAATTGGATGATGTGATAGTATTATTTTGTGCTTGGTATTAGAGAAAAATAGCCAATCAGGAATCATCTTAAATTTAAATAGAATGACAACCCAACTGAAAATTGACATTATAAAATTTTAAGGGAAAATTGTCCAAATTTATCCAAAAATTAACAACCCCCCCCCCCCTGAAAAAAAAAAAAAAAAACCCTTCTTTATGATTAAACTCTTTTTGAGAACATGTTTGTTTTTACCTTTTTCACATGTGGAAAGTCACTTCTGCCCAAAATGTTGTTCTCTGCAACATGAATCACTAGCACAATTATTTTCAATTTTTCTTTTGTTTTATATTTGCTCGAGACTAGTAAATCTCTAAGTTTGGATGGTGAAAAGCACCTAAAAAGTGTTTTATTCGCTTTTGATTTATGAATCTTTTTATTAGATTTGATGTTATTTGCTAGTGATTTTCAAGTAATTATGAAGAAAACACGTGTTGAAGGCCAAAAGAAACAAACTGAGCCAAAACTGGATGAAAAAATGAAGAAAAAGTGCAAAAACCCTAAAACAAGCCAGCATCGTGAAACTAAGGTTGCATTGCCTCGATGCAACAACCTGAGAGTAAAAATTTTAATACAAGTCAAGAATGTCGTGACACTATACAAAGTGCCTCATCGACAGGTTAGCGCTGCAGCATAGTGCTTGGGGGTAGGAAACAATGGTGGACAACGTTAAGGCGCTAGCTTTCCATAAATGAAAATTTTGCATTTTAGGAAAGATCTTGGGCTACAAGTATGAGAAATTTTATAAATAGGGACGTGATTAGTAACCCTAAGCATGTAATAAGAGAGCCAAAAAGTGAGGTTTTGCTATTAAATTGATGGTAAAGTGTGGCAGAAGAGTTGGAGGTCGTTCGGGATACCGACCAAGTGGAGATTGACGGAGTTCAACGTTGGGGGCAATGCCAGAGTCTTGTCTTCCTAAGTTTCTCTTTCCCTTTTGTCTTCTGCTTAAGAATTCATATGAAAATATGGATTTAATAGCTATGTGACTAAACTCTTAGTTTTAGGGTATTGGTGAATTTAATTATGAACTTATGTTGAGTATTTAGTGTTCTCATGGATATTGTTGAATAATATGTTTTTCAATACTTTTGTGCTTTATTCTCTATTGGTTGATCATCAATGAATGTTAGGTTGAATATATGATTAAGTGGTTGTATGTTTAATCAAATCTATGACATTGAATCTTTATTAATCTTTCATGACAATAGTAAGATTAACAAAGGAAGTTGTTAATAACTACTTTTAATGTCATGCCTCTCAACTTGATTTCAAGAAATTAGTAATCAATTAGGTTGCATAAGAAAGATTTGTTTTTTAGAGAAAATAATCCGAATAATATAGTTTCTAGACTTAAACATATTACTCATGCATAATTCCAGAAAACTTAGATATCACTTAAGGGATTAATTAAAGGAACTCAATACCATAGAACGTTTTTCCCTCTTGAAATTGCACTTGCTTTTACTTTTCTCTTCTTTTCCTCAAAATACAAAATTCAAACTCGATTTATATTCATTAGATAAAATTGATTCAATTATTAAATAGCTAGGTAATTAAACCATAATTCAATTCCCAGTGGAAACGATACGCAGTCTTAACCATTTCATATTATAACTTGATCCATGCAAATGCAAGGTTGATTATCTTTCTATGTTTGACCCATTTTGGTCCTTCACAATTTACAAGCCCATCGGCAAGCAACTTAATAATGAGATTAATAGTTGGCTTTTGGAAAACATTAATCAATGAAAACACAGTTTTAAGTTGTTCCGTGTCCGTGATGTGCACTTTTGGCATAAGCCAACCCACATGAATGAATTCTTGCATGCAGTACTCCAACAGTATATGCATATGTTACTTTACACCTACATAGAGTTGATAAATCATTCCAAGGAATAGAACCATGAAAAATAAGGAAGACTTTAAATAAAATTGTAAAGTATTAGAACCAAAATGATACTCTAAGTTAAAATATAAGATATTTTATGCGGGTAAGTTGTAAAGGAAAAACTGAACTCCCATGTTCATGGTAAATTATGATTTATGTTTATGAGCTGTAATTTTCCTAATAACCATTTTTTTTCTGTACTCTTCTTTCTTGTATTCTTGGAATTTATTTATTATTTCATTCACCTTTGTAAAGCTTGTGTTGATTATTCAATAAAATACATAAAACAACATCTAAAATGACGAACTTGTGCATAGGGATATCCATGGCAGAGTGAGAATGGGACAACTTCTTATAGCATTTTTTATCTCCACAAAATTCCTCATTTAATTTCTTTTTGGGAGAATTATTCTCCACTTTATCCCTTTAAAAAATTAGTTGGAACGTATTTTAAGAAAGTTTATAATTAAATATAAGTTTAGTGAGAGAGAAGATTTTGCATAAATCATGATATTTAAGCATTATTAGATAACTATTTGATTTTTAAAAAGAGAAAAATTTAGATTTTGTATGTGCTACATCTATCTTCGTGCACTATTATTCAATAAAAGATGGTCACGTGCCAATTAGTTTTTTGTAATTTTTTTTATGTGTGTAAAGAAAAGGTAGCATGAGATTAGGTTGCATGATAACTTGTAGAAATACAAGTTATTATAGTCACTATTTGAATTAATTAGAGTAACTTTAGCACTAAACGCATGATTTTGGCAGTTGAATTAGGTATGTATTACCATGCGTTAGCACCATTTACAAAAGAAAATACCTGAAAAATATATGAGTTTTTCTGTTCTTAACGCAGGATTAAGTAGAAAAGAAGCACAAATAACCCAAGCACAGAGAAGAAGCTGCTGCGAGAACAAAAGTGGAAACCCATGCGTCGAGCCCATGCGTTAAGAAGAAAAAGTAGATACAGACGCCTGGGCAAAAGCTTGCAAAAGGATTACACGTTATCAGATCATGCAGAACCAATGGGCCAACGATGTGAAAAGTCTGCGCAGCAGGGCACAGAATTTAATACAAAGGTGTCAGGACATCATGAGTTCACCTTTTCGACGCCTATAAATAGTCCAACACTTCTCCATTCAAAAGAAGAGAAAAACGAGTTCAAGAGACGAAAACTCTGTACAAATTCTCCCTCACTATAACCAGCCTCCATTTCAAGCTCTTCTATGAGAAAGATTATGAGAATTTTCAGAGTCGTCTCGCAATGAATGAGAACCTTCACCCTATGAAATTTATGTATCAGATAGCAACCATCTCAAGCCTCCATGAAGCAAGACATTGCCAGTGGCGGCTTGACGTCTTCCATTTCTGTTATATCTCCATTTCTTTCATTCTTACTTATGTTTTGTTAATGACATTCGAGAGAATTGTTTATTTTCTTAATATAAGTTTGATTGACGATTATCTTCCATTTATTTCCATATTAAATACTTTACACCATGTTGTTTGGATGTTAAATGACTTGGATGTTAGAAGCCAGTTTTTCTTAAGCAATACTAAGTATGTTACATCTTGATTAATGCATATTATCACGACTGTCTAGCTTGAGATAGTAGATGGTTCATCTTTAGCATTTATCAAGACTAGATGAGGTTTAGAGATGTAGTTCATCTTTTGCCAACACAAACTTACCATGCGTATTAGAGATAAGATTAATGTGGCATCGAAAGATCAAGAGATGGATTCACAAACCCAAAGTTTGTAGGTATGTAAATATACTTAGATATGCTTATTTATTTTTATCGCATGGTTCCACCGTCATTCTGAACGCATGCTATCTAACACTAAATAACATTTGACTAACCTTCGCCACGTCCACCTCACTATTAATTGTAGGAAATTTTATTCATTCTTTATGTATAGTTTTAGGTACATATAACTCCTGCACATAATATATGTATAGTTTGTAAACTTAATTTTCAAGAACTAAGAACCAAGAACTAAGGTCTCGTTTGGTAATAATTTCATTTTTATAAAAAAATTTTAAAAAATAGTGTTTGTTTACTCTCAATTTCTTATGAGGGTTTTCATCTTTCTTTTTTATTTTTTTATTTTTTATAAGTAAAAGAGTTGAATTCTTAGTCAAATTTCAAAACATAAAATGGTTTTTAAAATTTTTTTTAGTTTTCAAAACTTAACTTGATTTTTGAAAATATTTGTGGAAAGTTTATAACAATACAAAGAAACTTAGGGGTGGAATGAGTTTTTATAAGCTTAATTTTAAAAAACAAAAACCAAATAATTACCAAATAGCGTAACTTAACATATATTGATGTGTTTGTGATTAAGAGGTCTGTGACTTGAATCTCCCACTATCTATTATACTAAGAATAAATTAATAATAATAATAATAATAATAAACTCTAATATCTTGATTAAAATTATATAAGTAATTTAGGCTACCTTTCGAGATTACGTTTGCAATTGTAAAAAGTGATTATTGGAAAATCTAAAAGAAACTTTAATATCTTGATTGAAATTATATATATTTAGGTTCCGTTTGGGATTGCAGAGTGATTATAGAAAAATCTCAACTGTCAGAAAACAAATTATTTACTAATCTACTAAAATCACTTTTTAATTTTGATTCCCATATAAAAGCCGATAGATAGTAGCTTTCCTGAAAGTCTGCCACTTTCCTAATAGTTTAAATAAATATATTAGAAGAATATCCTTCTATATTAATATATTTTGTCACATCTATTTTCAAATTTTAATTGATTGAATTTTTTATAACTATTTGTCTTAATATTTTATCAAATAATTTAGATTAAACATAATTAATTAAATTTCAAATCATAGTAAATTTTAAAAATATATATTATACTAAATTATAAATTAATTATCAAATTGAAAATAATTAAAATAATAAACCTATATTGGACGGTTGAACAATCCCAAACCAACACTTAGACTTGTTAAGCTTTGTATAGATTAGATGGTTGAACATACTAGAATCCGAGAAATCATATAAATTCAATAAACATATTATTGGCCCATTTGGTTTTTTTTTAGTTAAGCTTATTTTCTCTCAATTTTTTAACATGGTTGTTCATATTTCTTTCGAGTAAAAAGAAATGAATTCTTAAACAAATTTTAAAAGTAAAAACAAGTTTTTTAAAACTATTTTTTTACTTTTCAAAATTTAGTTTGATTTTTAAAAATATTGATAGAAAATTGATAATAAAGCAAGTAATTTAAAAATGAAAGGGATGTTTATAAAACTAATATCATTAGAAGAAAAAGAAGGAAAAAGAGGAGGAAAATGACAAAGATTGGGGAGAGTGTCACCATAATCGTGGATGGTATGATGAGTAAAAGGAATAGCACGTGGAACAATATGATTGGAGAAGTTCATGGGCTTGGACATGACCTGCTCTCTCATGGCGGCTTCGTCCTTCAAGTCGCCGTAGAGAATCCGGTAAGTATTGCCGGCGAATCCTTGCCGTCTTAAAAGCTTCTCTAACTTCTTCGGCCTAATTTCCATCCCAATAATAATAATAATAATAATGACAACACCAAAATTTTTATCCAAATTGAAATCGTAACAGCAACAGACGACATTGTTTGTAAAGATCAAACGCAGAGTTCTCAAAACTGAGTATATTGAACAACTTTCACAAAACAATGGCTATGAGTTCTTCTTCTATCTCTTCTCTCTCTGCTATTTATAATCCCACAAAGTTTGCAATCGAAACCACCATCTATTGAAAGAAAATTATATTCATATGTCTTTTTAATTTAATAATTTAAAAATTCAAAGTTATCAGGTGAATCTTAAACTATATGTTAGACATAGAGTTGGATCATATTCAATAAATAATTTAAAGGGTTTATAGTATATGAATAAGATTCAATACCTTAATTTGGTTACACTAACCTATTTTGTAATTGTTATAAATATTTGATTCAAATTGTTTACTAGGAAACATGTAAGGTGGGTTGCATTTGTAATACTCAAAAGCAAAGCTTTTATTTCTCTATTTATTTATTTCATTTTATTGTTTGACTTTGTTATTTATAGCATTGTAATAGCTTTGTCCTTTGACTAGAAATTTGGCGAACTTTATTGCACTAGTATTTTAACATGTGACTTATTACATTTAATTTATCATAAGTTAATAGAATGTTTTTTTTTTTCATTTTATTTTAGGATTTTTCCTATGCTATATTATTAATACTTGCGATTCGTGAATTTAATTTTAACCATTTGGTCTTAGATTTCAAGATTTTATATTTTTACCCTTTGTCGCGTTATTTTTACACCATGCAATAATTGCAAGTGTAGGGTGTTGAGGTTTAATACAGTGATTGAGTTTTAGTTTTGTCCATAGGATTGTGATATTAATTTAGTTAAGTATCACAGTTATTATTTATTCCTGAGACCATATTTAAAAGGAAAAAGTAAAAGCCAATCTCAGCCTTTACATGTAATTTTTAGGTGTGTTTATGTGTGTTGGGTTGGGTGAAAGTACTTTTTAAACTCGACCCAATTGTTCGGGTTATAGTTTCTTCACTCCAAATAACTCTTGTTAAAGAATAAACTTAACCTAACCACAACCCAACCATACATTTAGATTTGGTGAGTTGGTTTATGTTACTCACATTATTTATTTAAATTTTTGTTTTAAAAATAAGTAAATTGTTAATATTAAATTTTTTTATAAATGTTAATTTGCCAAGTTTTTATTTATCCTCCTATATTGAATTAAGATTAAAAACTCAATTTTAATTTATATTTAGAAATTTTTCTTTCCAAAGTATTAAAATTTTATTTTTAAGAGTTGTTGAAGAATAAATTATCCAGAAAAATCATGAAATTAAATAAAATTATAAACACATGTATATATAATTGTATCATAAGAAAAAAAAATTATATATTTTTAAAATTAATAATTAGTTTAGATTCATTTAGGTTATTTTGGATGAACCAACCCAACTCATAAAATTTTCATTTATTCGAATCCAACCTAACCCAAATAAGTTGATAACCCAACCCAGGTTGGGTTGATCGGATTTTTAAGGTCATCTAGTTTTTTGAACACCACTAGTAATTTCAATCAAAGATGAAAATATTTATTGACGTGTCAATATATCTATAAATTGAAGGGTTTAGACATCGACATTTAATATCTATATATCTTTTATAAATGCTCGTAAAACATTAAAAAATGTCATTTAATCAAATATGAATAGGAATACTAATAAAAATATTTATAACTTTCTTTGGGAGTAAAAACAACATAACTCATTAATCTCAATGAATTTTATAAATTTCGTTATTTACATAAATATTTGTTGATGTCAATATTTTATTGATATATTTATCAATATATCCGTAAAATTGAAACCTTCTTATCGATTTCAACATCAATATTTTAATCATTGATTTACATGCAACAATATATAAATCTAAGAATTTACTAAAATATCATCTTCTCTCGAGCTCAATTAAACTCTTATTAATTTGTAAAGTCAACCTTCCCATCTACTTTCGATAAATTGACAAGACATTAAGAAACTCTATTTGATTACACTACAAGTAAATCGTTCTCATTATCATCCTAGAATCAAGACTCCTCAAAAGTAATCAACAACTTTTAATAAAATTCCCTCACTTCCGTGTTAGTTACTTTATTAGTTATGCAACCTAAAGTCTAAGTTTTCCTTTTCCACGCTCCACTTAAATTACAAATTAATTAATAATAGGTAAGAGCATTAAAAACTACTAAGAATAGATTTCATAAATATAATTGTTGAAATGTAAAAACATCCAAAACAAAATATAAAGCTTTCAACTATATTGGAGTTCTAATACACAGATCATCATAAAACTCAAACTCCATACAATTCATGATAAATCTACGAGAAAAGAAAAAAAAGTAGATAAACTTCATCTGAAAATGTTTCACACACATTTTGCAAATACTTTATGAGCAAGAGAGAATTTATCAGTACCAAAGCTTAACTTTTTAACACCATAATTTTATAAAAACCCAAAATAATAATAATAGTAATAAAGTAAACTCAGTAGTGACTCCAATTTCTGTATCTTAGTTATATAAAAACAATACTTAGGGAGGAGAATGACACAATTTCATTGATAGCATGAATTTAAACTAATAATTACTTACTTTTTAATAAGAAACAATTCCATTGATGCTATAAATTTACCTATATTTCAATTATCTGAAAAATAAAATAAAAATGCACACCAATAAACAGAACTTTCTACCTTACCTAGACTGAGATGAGTGACAAAGTCTCTACCTTTAGAAGATTTAACCTTAGAAGATCATCGGGCTGAGCAACAACCTGGCTAGATGAACAATCTGACCAGTGAAACAGTTTTCTGTTTTGATGTTCAAATGCATATTCCAAACAACAAAGAAGAAATATATTTACCAAAGGATAAGTGCATTCCGACAGAGGGGCTTCAGATGAATATTCATAACACATATTTGGAAATATCATAGAAAAAATAAATAACATGATTTTGCAGAATGGTAGACTTCTTAGGCACAATATGGGAAACAACCGCTAAGCAATATCTATAGGCTCTCACAGATTCAGGTTTCGATGGAACTAGTTTGAAGATGTGGTGGTCAGAGATCATGGATTCTGTTGTTCATACATATTTGCAAACTATACAATATTTTTATTAAAGGATTGGTTACCAGACATCGGCTTCCTTTGTGGCACCGAAAATAATTGCAACTGTGGCAAGAACAGCCTGATATCGATGTAATAATATTAGCTTACAAACTCATATGCACATACATATTGATAAACAGACGGGAGTTGCTTCTTTTTTCATAACAAAAATATTAATTATATAGTATCTTGTTAAATAAATAAATAAATAAAATCAATTATATGTATATAACAGGCAGCAATTTATGAATGAATGTACAACCTAACCCCACCCCCCCCCC